>CAJHQQ010003192.1:0-49046 GCA_905132885.1 Moricandia moricandioides | reverse complement strand
AACAGGGTAAACTGGATTTACTTCGGTTAAAAGTGGAATAACTTCTTCATCATAACTCCTATGATATTGATTCAACTTCAGGGTGATTCTACACTGATTTTTGAGTTCAAATCAAGATTCTTACATCCTGATTCATTCTGGTTTGATTAAAATCAAGAAGAAATTGCCAAATCTCCAAACAGGGTAAACTGGATTTACTTCGGTTAAAAGTGGGATAACTTCTTCATCATAACTCATATGATATTGATTCAACTTCAGGGTGATTTACACTGAATTTAATGAGTAACAAATAAAGCTTCTTACATCGTGATTCATTCTATTTGAATTGCAATCAAGAAGAAATTGCTAAATCTCCAAACAGGGTAAAACTGGAATCCACTTGCCTGAACGGTTAAAAGTGGGATAACTTCTTCATCATAACTCCTGATGATATTTGATTCAACTTCAGGGTGATTATTTCACATGGATTATGAGTCCCAAATCAAGCATTCCTTGACATCTTTGATTCATTTGTGGTTTTGATTAGGATCCAAAGAAAGAAATTGGCAAACTCTCAACAACAGGGCAAACTGGAAACACTTCGGTTTAAAAGTGGGATAACTTCTTCATCATAACTCCTATGATCTTGATTCAACTTGAGGGTGATTCTACACGGATTTATGAGTCCAAATCAAGCTTCTTACATCGTGATTCATTCTGGTTTTATTAGTATCAAGAAGAAATTGCCAAATCTCCTAACAGGGTAAACTGGATTCACTTCGGTTAAAAGTGGAATAACTTCTTCATCATAACTCCTATGATATTGATTCAACTACAGGGTGATTCTACACTGATTTTTGAGTTCAAATCAAGATTCATACATCTTGATTAATTCTTGTTTGATTAGAATCAAGAAGAAATTGTCAAATCTCTAAACAGGGTAAACTGGAGTCACTTCTGTTAAAAGTGGGATAACTTCTTCATCATAACTCCTATGATCTTGCTTCAAATTCAGGGTGGTTATACACTGATTTATGAGTCCAAATAAAGCTTCTTACATCGTGATTCATTCTGGTTTGAATTGAATCAAGAAGAAATTGCCAAATTCTCAAACAGGGTAAACTGGAATCACTTCGGTTAAAAGTGGGATAACTTCTTCATCATAACTCCTATGATATTGATTCAACTTCAGGGTGATTATCCACTGATTTATGAGTCCAAATCAAGATTATTACATCGTGATTCATTGTGGTTTGATTAGAATCAAGAAGAAATTGCAAACTCTCCAAACAGGGCAAACTGGAAACACGTCGGTTAAAAGTGGGATAACTTCTTCATCATAACTCCTATGATCTTGATTCAACTTCAGGGTGATTCTACACGGATTTATGAGTCCAAATCAAGCTTCTTACATCATGATTCATTCTGGTTTTATTAGTATCAAGAAGAAATTGCCAAATCTCCTAACAGGGTAAACTGGATTCACTTCGGTTAAAAGTGGGATAACTTCTTCATCATAACTCAAATAATATTGATTCAACTTCAGGGTGATTATACACTGATTTTTGAGTTCAAATCGAGCTTCTTACATCGTCATTCTGGTTTGATTAGAATCAAGAAGAAATTGCCAAATCTCCAAACAGGGTAAACTGGATTTACTTCGGTTAAAAGTGGGATAACTTCTTCATCATAACTCCTATGATATTGATTCAACTTCAGGGTGATTTACACTAATTTATGAGTACAAATAAAGCTTCTTACATCGTGATTCATTCTGGTTTGACTTGAATCAAGAAGAAATTGCCAAATCTCCAAACAGGGTAAACTGGAATCGCTTCGGTTAAAAGTGGGATAACTTCTTCATCATAACTCCTATGATATTGATTCAACTTCGGGGTGATTATCCACTGATTTATGAGTCTAAATCAAGATTCTTACATATTGATTCCTTATGGTTTGATTAGAATCAAGAAGAAATTGCAAACTCTCCAAACATGGCAAACTGGAATCACTTCGGTTAAATGTGGGATAACTTCTTCATCATAACTCCTATGGACTTGATTCAACTTCAGGGTGATTCTACACTGATTTATGAGTCCAAATCAAGCTTCTTACATCGTGATTCATTCTGGTTTTATTAGTATCAAGAAGAAATTGTCAAATCTCCAAACAGGGTAAACTGGATCCACTTCGGTTAAAAGTGGGATAACATCTTCATCATAACTCCTATGATATTGATTCAACTTCAGGGTGATTATAAACTGATTTATGAGTCCAAATCAAGATTCTTACATCTTGATTCATTATGGTTTGATTAGAATCAAGAAAAAATTGCAAAATCTCCAAACAGGGTAAACTGGAATCACTTCGGTTAAAAGTAGAATAACTTCTTTATCATAAGTCCAATGTTATTCATTCAACTTCAGGATGATTCTGCACTGATTTATGAGTCCAAATCAAGCTTCTTACATCTTGATACATTTTGGTTTGATTAGAATCAAGAAGAAATTCCCAAATCTCCAAACAGGGTAAACTGGATTCATTTCGGTTAAAAGTGGGATAACTTCTTTATCATAACTCCAATGATATTGATTCAACTTCAGGGTGATTCTACAATGATTTATTAGTTCAAATCAATCTTCTTACATCGTGATTCGTTCTGGTTTGATTAGAATCAAGAAGAAATTGCCAAATCTCCAAACAGGGTAAACTCGAATCACTTCGGTTAAAAGTGGAATAACTTCTTCATCATAAGTCCAATGATATTGATTCAACTTCAGGATGATTCTACACTGATTTATGAGTCCAAATCAAGCTTCTTACATCGTGATTCATACTGGTTTTATTACTATCAAGAAGAAATTGCCAACTCTCCAAACAGGGCAAACTGGAATCACTTCGGCTAAAAGTGGGATAACTTCTTCATCATAACTCCTATGGTCTTGATTCAACTTCAGGGTGATTCTACACTGATTTATGAATCCAAATCAAGCTTCTTACATCGTGATTCATTCTGGTTTTATTAGTATCAAGAAGAAATTGCCAAATCTCCAAACAGGGTAAACTGGATCCACTTCGGTTAAAAGTGGGATAACATCTTCATCTTAACTCCTATGATATTGATTCAACTTCAGGGTGATTATCCACTGATTTATGAGTTCAAATCAAGATTCTTACATCTTGATTCATTATGGTTTGATTAGAATCAAGAAGAAATTGCAAACTCTCCAAACAGGGCAAACTGGAATCACTTCGGTTAAAAGTGGGATAACTTCTTCATCATAACTCCTATGATCTTGATTCAACTTGAGGGTGATTCTACACGGATTTTTGAGTCCAAATCAAGCTTCTTACATCGTGATTCATTCTGGTTTTATTAGTATCAAGAATAAATTGCCAAATCTCCAAACAGGGTAAACTGGAATCACTTCGGTTAAAAGTGGGATAACTTCTTCATCATAACTCCTATGATATTGATTCAACTTCAGGGTGATTTACACTAATTTATGAGTACAAATCAAGCTTCTGACATCGTGATTCATTCGGGTTTGATTTGAATCAAGAAGAAATTGCCAAATCTCCAAACAGGGTAAAATGGAATTACTTCGGTTAAAAGTGGGATAATTTCTTCATCACAACTCCAATGATATTGATTCAACTTCAGGGTGATTCTACACTGATTTTTGAGTTCAAATCAAGCTTCATACATCGTGATTCATTCTGGTTTGATTAGAATCAAGAAGAAATTGCCAAATCTCCAAATAGGGTAAACTGGATTTACTTCGGTTAAAAGTCGGATAACTTCTTCATCATAACTCATATGATATTGATTCAACTTCAGGGTGATTTACACTAATTTATGATTAAAAATCAAGCTTCTGACATCGTGATTCATTCTGGTTTGAATTGAATCAAGAAGAAATTGCCAAATCTCCAAATAGGGTAAACTGGAATCACTTCGGTTAAAAGTGGGATAACTTCTTCATCATAACTCCTATGATATTGATTCAACTTCAGGGTGATTATCCACTGATTTATGAGTCCAAATCAAGATTCTTACATCGTGATTCATTCTAGTTTGATTAGAATCAAGAAGAAATTGCCAAATCTCCAAACAGGGTAAACTGGATTTACTTCGGTTAAAAGTGGGATAACTTCTTCATCATAACTCATATGATATTGATTCAACTTCATGGTGATTTACACTGATTTATGAGTACAAATAAAGCTTCTTACATCGTGATTCATTCTGGTTTGAATTGAATCAAGAAGAAATTGCCAAATCTCCAAACAGGGTAAACTGGAATCACTTCGGTTAAAAGTGGGATAACTTCTTCATCATAACTCCTATGATATTGATTCAGCTTCAGGATGATTATCCACTGATTTATGAGTACAAATCAAGATTCTTACATCTTGATTCATTATGGTTTGATTAGAATCAAGAAGAAATTGCAAACTCTCCAAACAGGGCAAACTGGAAACACTTCGGTTAAAAGTGGTATAACTTCTTCATCATAAATTGGAATCATTTCGGTTAAAAGTGGGATAACTTCTTTATCATGATGAAGAAGTTATCCCACTTTTAACCGAAGTGACTCCAATTAACTTGTTTGGAGATTTGGCAATTTCTTCTTTATTCTAATCAAACCAGAATGAATCACGAAGTAAGAAGCTTGATTTGGACTCATTAATCAGTGCAGAATCATCCTGAAGTTGAATCAATATCATTGGAAATATGATGAAGAAGTTATTCAACTTTTAACCGAAGTGATTCCAGTTTACCCAGTTTGGAGATTTGGCAATTTCTTCTTGATTCTAATCAAACCAGAATGAATCATGATGTAAGAAGCTTGATTTGAACTCAAAAATCAGTGTAGAATCAACCTGAAGTTAAATCAAGATCATAGGAGTTATGATGAAGAAGTTATCCCACTTTTAACCGAAGTGACTCCAGTTTACCCTGTTTGGAGATTTGGTAATTTCTTCTTGATACAAATAAAACCAGAATGAATCACGATGTAAGAATCTTGATTTGGACTCATAAATCAGTGTAGAATCACCCTGAAGTTGAGTCAAGATCATAGGAGTTATGATGAAGAAGTTATCCCACTTTTAACCGAAGTGACTCCAATTTACCTTGTTTGGAGATTTGGTAATTTCTTCTTTATTCTAATCAAACCAGAATGAATCACGATGTAAGAAGCTTGATTTGGACTCATAAATAAGTGCAGAATCATCCTGAAGTTGAATCAATATCATTGGACTTATGATGAAGAAGTTATTCAACTTTTAACCGAAGTGACTCCAATTTACCTTGTTTGGAGATTTGGCAATTTCTTCTTTATTCTAATCAAACCAGAATGAGTCACGATGTAAGAAGCATGATTTGGACTCATAAATCAGTGCAGAATCATCCTGAAGTTGAATCAATATCATTGGACTTATGATGAAGAAGTTATTCAACTTTTAACCGAAGTGATTCCAGTTTACCCTGTTTGGAGATTTGGCAATTTCTTCTTGATTCTAATCAAACCAGAATGAATCACGATGTAAGAAGCTTGATTTGAACTCAAAAATCAGTGTAGAATCACCCTGAAGTTGAATCAATATCATAGGAGTTATGATGAAGAAGTTATCCCACTTTTAACCGAAGTGATTCCAGTTTGCCATGTTTGGAGATTTGGCAATTTATTCTTGATACTAATAAAACCATAATGAATCACGATGTAAAAAGCTTGATTTGGACTCATTAATCAGTGTAGAGTCACCCTGAAGTTGAATCAAGATCATAGGAGTTATGATGAAGAAGTTATCCCACTTTTAACCGAAGTGACTCCAGTTTACCCTGTTTGGAGATTTGGTAATTTCTTCTTGATACAAATCAAACCAGAATGAATCACGATGTAAGAATGTTGATTTGGACTCATAAATCAGTGTAGAATCACCCTGAAGTTGAATCAAGATCATAGGAGTTATGATGAAGAAGTTATCCCACTTTTAACCGAAGTGATTCCAGTTTGCCCTGTTTGGAGAGTTGGCAATTTCTTCTTGATTCTAATCAGACCATAATGAATCAAGATGTAAGAATCTTGATTTGGAATCATAAATCAGTGGATAATCACCCTGAAGTTGAATCAATATCATAGGAGTTATGATGAAGAAGTTATCCCACTTTTAACCGAAGTGATTCCAGTTTGCCATGTTTGGAGATTTGGCAATTTATTCTTGATACTAATAAAACCATAATGAATCACGATGTAAAAAGCTTGATTTGGACTCATTAATCAGTGTAGAGTCACCCTGAAGTTGAATCAAGATCATAGGAGTTATGATGAAGAAGTTATCCCACTTTTAACCGAAGTGACTCCAGTTTACCCTGTTTGGAGATTTGGTAATTTCTTCTTGATACAAATCAAACCAGAATGAATCACGATGTAAGAATGTTGATTTGGACTCATAAATCAGTGTAGAATCACCCTGAAGTTGAATCAAGATCATAGGAGTTATGATGAAGAAGTTATCCCACTTTTAACCGAAGTGATTCCAGTTTGCCCTGTTTGGAGAGTTGGCAATTTCTTCTTGATTCTAATCAGACCATAATGAATCAAGATGTAAGAATCTTGATTTGGAATAATAAATCAGTGGATAATCACCCTGAAGTTGAATCAATATCATAGGAGTTATGATGAAGAAGTTATCCCACTTTTAACCGAAGTGAATCTAGTTTACCCTGTTTGGAGATTTGGCAATTTATTCTTGATACTAATAAAACCATAAAGAATCACGATGTAAGAAGCTTGATTTGGACTCATTAATCAGTGTAGAGTCACCCTGAAGTTGAATCAAGATCATAGGAGTTATGATGAAGAAGTTATCCCACTTTTAACCGAAGTGACTCCAGTTTACCCTGTTTGGAGATTTGGTAATTTCTTCTTGATACAAATCAAACCAGAATGAATCACGATGTAAGAATGTTGATTTGGACTCATAAATCAGTGTAGAATCACCCTGAAGTTGAATCAAGATCATAAGAGTTATGATGAAGAAGTTATCTCACTTTTAACCGAAGTGATTCCAGTTTGCCCTGTTTGGAGAGTTGGCAATTTCTTCTTGATACTAATAAAACCAGAACGAATCACAATTTAAGAAGTTTGATTTGGACTCATAAATAAGTTTAGAATCACACTGAAGTTGAATCAAGATCATAGGAGTTATGATGAAGAAGTTATCCCACTTTTAACCGAAGTGACTCCAATTTACCTTGTTTGGAGATTTGGCAATTTCTTCTTTATTCTAATCAAACCAGAATGAATCATGATGTAAGAACTTGATTTGGAATCATAAATCAGTGCAGAATCATCCTGAAGTTGAATCAATATCATTGGACTTATGATGAAGAAATTATTCAACTTTTAACCAAAGTGATTCAAGTTTACCCTGTTTGGAGAATTGGCAATTTCTTCTTGATTCTAATCAAACCAGAATGAATCACGACGTAAGAAGCTTGATTTGAACTTAAAAATCAGTGTAGAATCACCCTGAAGTTGAATGAAGATCATAGGAGTTATGATGAAGAAGTTATCCCACTTTTAACCGAAATGATTCCAGTTTACCCTGTTTGGAGATTTGGCAATTTCTTCTTGATACTAATAAAACCAGAACGAATCACGATGTAAGAAGCCTGATTTGAACTCAAAAATCAGTGTAGAATAACCCTGAACTTGAATCAATATCATTGGAGTTATGATGAAGAAGTTATCCCACTTTTAACCAAAGTGATTCCAGTTTATCCTGTTTGGAGATCTGGCAATTTCTTCTTGATTCAAATCAAACCAGAATGAATCACGATGCAAGAAGCTTGATTTGTACTCATAAATTAGTGTAAATCAGCCTGAAGTTGAATCAATATCATTGGACTTATGATGAATAGTTATCCCACTTTTAACCGAAGTGGCTCCAATTTACCCTGTTTGGATATTTGGTAATTTATTCTTGATACAAATAAAACCAGAATGAATCACGATGTAAGAATCTTGATTTGGACTCATAAATAAATGTAGAATCACCCTGAAGTTGAGTCAAGATCATAGGAGTTATGATGAAGAAGTTATCCCACTTTTAACCGAAGTGACTCCAATTTACCTTGTTTGGAGATTTGGCAATTTCTTCTTTATTCTAATCAAAACAAAATGAATCACGATGTAAGAAGCTTGATTTGGACTCATAAATCAGTGCAGAATCATCCTGAAGTTGAATCAATATCATTGGACTTATGAAGAAGAAGTTATTCAACTTTTAACCGAAGTGATTCCAGTTTACCCTGTTTGGAGATTTGGCAATTTCTTCTTGATTCTAATCAAACCAGAATGAATCACGATGTAAGAAGCTTGATTTGAACTCGAAAATCAGTGTAGAATCACCCTGAAGTTGAATCAATATCATTGGAGTTATGATGAAGAAGTTATCCCACTTTTAACCGAAGTCATTCCAGTTTACCCTGTTTAGAGATTTGGCAATTTCCTCTTGATTCAAAACAAACCAGAATGAATCACGATGTAAGAAGCTTGATTTGTACTCATAAATTAGTGTAAATCACCCTGAATTTGAATCAAGATCTTAGGAGTTATGATGAAGAAGTTATCCCACTTTTAACCGAAGTGATTCCAGTTTGCCCTGTTTGGAGAGTTGGCAATTTCTTCTTGATTCTAATCAGACCATAATGAATCAAGATGTAAGAATCTTGATTTGGAATAATAAATCAGTGGATAATCACCCTGAAGTTGAATCAATATCATAGGAGTTATGATGAAGAAGTTATCCCACTTTTAACCGAAGTGAATCTAGTTTACCCTGTTTGGAGATTTGGCAATTTATTCTTGATACTAATAAACCATAAATGAATCACGATGTAAGAAGCTTGATTTGGACTCATTAATCAGTGTAGAGTAACCTGAAGTTGAATCAAGATCATAGGAGTTATGATGAAGAAGTTATCCCACTTTTAACCGAAGTGACTCCAGTTTACCCTGTTTGGAGATTTGGTAATTTCTTCTTGATACAAATCAAACCAGAATGAATCACGATGTAAGAATGTTGATTTGGACTCATAAATCAGTGTAGAATCACCCTGAAGTTGAATCAAGAATCATAGGAGTTATGATGAAGAAGTTATCTCACTTTTTAACCGAAGTGATTCCAGTTTGCCATGTTTGGAGAGTTGGCAATTTCTTCTTGATACTAATAAAACCAGAACGAATCACAATTTAAGAAGTTTGATTTGGACTCATAAATAAGTTTAGAATCACACTGAAGTTGAATCAAGATCATAGGAGTTATGATGAAGAAGTTATCCCACTTTTAACCGAAGTGACTCCAATTTACCTTGTTTGGAGATTTGGCAATTTCTTCTTTATTCTAATCAAACCAGAATGAATCATGATGTAAGAACTTGATTTGGAATCATAAATCAGTGCAGAATCATCCTGAAGTTGAATCAATATCATTGGACTTATGATGAAGAAATTATTCAACTTTTAACCAAAGTGATTCAAGTTTACCCTGTTTGGAGATTTGGCAATTTCTTCTTGATTCTAATCAAACCAGAATGAATCACGATGTAAGAAGCTTGATTTGAACTTAAAAATCAGTGTAGAATCACCCTGAAGTTGAATGAAGATCATAGGAGTTATGATGAAGAAGTTATCACACTTTTAACCGAAATGATTCCAGTTTACCCTGTTTGGAGATTTGGCAATTTCTTCTTGATACTAATAAAACCAGAACGAATCACGATGTAAGAAGCCTGATTTGAACTCAAAAATCAGTGTAGAATCACCCTGAACTTGAATCAATATCATTGGAGTTATGATGAAGAAGTTATCCCACTTTTAACCAAAGTGATTCCAGTTTATCCTGTTTGGAGATTTGGCAATTTCTTCTTGATTCAAATCAAACCAGAATGAATCACGATGCAAGAAGCATGATTTGTACTCATAAATTAGTGTAAATCATCCTGAAGTTGAATCAATATCATTGGACTTATGATGAATAGTTATCCCACTTTTAACCCGAAGTGGCTCCAATTTACCCTGTTTGGATATTTGGTAATTTATTCCTTGATAAAAATAAAACCATAATGAATCACGATGTAAGAATCTTGATTTGGACTCATAAATAATGTAGAATCACCCTGAAGTTGAGTCAAGATCATAGGAGTTATGATGAAGAAGTTATCCCACTTTTAACCGAAGTGACTCCAATTTACCTTGTTTGGAGATTTGGCAATTTCTTCTTTATTCTAATCAAACCAGAATGAATCACGATGTAAGAAGCTTGATTTGGACTCATAAATCAGTGCAGAATCATCCTGAAGTTGAATCAATATCATTGGACTTATGATGAAGAAGTTATTCAACTTTTAACCGAAGTGATTCCAGTTTACCCTGTTTGGAGATTTGGCAATTTCTTCTTGATTCTAATCAAACCAGAATGAATCACGATGTAAGAAGCTTGATTTGAACTCAAAAATCAGTGTAGAATCACCCTGAAGTTGAATCAATATCATTGGAGTTATGATGAAGAAGTTATCCCACTTTTAACCGAAGTCATTCCAGTTTACCCTGTTTAGAGATTTGGCAATTTCTTCTTGATTCAAATCAAACCAGAATGAATCACGATGTAAGAAGCTTGATTTGTACTCATAAATTAGTGTAAATCACCCTGAAGTTGAATCAAGATCATAGGAGTTATGATGAAGAAGTTATCCCACTTTTAACCGAAGTGATTCCAGTTTGCCCTGTTTGGAGAGTTTGCAATTTCTTCTTGATTCTAATCAAACCATAATGAATCAAGATGTAAGAATCTTGATTTGGACTCATAAATCAGTGGATAATCACCCTGAAGTTGAATCAATATCATAGGAGTTATGATGAAGAAAGTTATCCCACTTTTAACCGAAGTGAATTCCAGTTTACCCTGTTGGAGATTTGGCAATTTCTTCTTGTTCAAATCAAACCAGAATGAATCACGATGTAAGAAGCTTGATTTGAACTCAAAAATCAGTGTAGAATCACCCTGAAGTTGAATCAATATCATTGGAGTTATGATGAAGAAGTTATCCCACTTTTAACCGAAGTGATTCCAGTTTACCCTGTTTGGAGATTTGGCAATTTCTTCTTGATTCAAATCAAACCAGAATGAATCACGATGTAAGAAGCTTGATTTGGACTCATAAATCAGTGTAGAATCACCCTGAAGTTGAATCAAGATCATAGGAGTTATGATGAAGAAGTTATCCCACTTTTAACCGAAGTGATTCCAGTTTGCCCTGTTTGGAGAGTTTGGCAATTTCTTCTTGATTCTAATCAAACCAGAATGAATCAAGATGTAAGAATCTTGATTTGGACTCATAAATCAGTGGATAATCACCCTGAAGTTGAATCAATATCATAGGAGTTATGATGAAGAAGTTATCCCACTTTTAACCGAAGTGATTCCAGTTTACCCTGTTTGGAGATTTGGCAATTTCTTCTTGATTACTAATCAAAACCAGAATGAATCACGATGTAAGAAGCTTTGATTTGGACTCATAAATCAGTGTAGAATCACCCTGAAGTTGAATCAATATCATAGGAGTTATGATGAAGAAGTTTTGCCCAATTTAACCGAAGTAATCCAGTTTACGCTGTTTGGAGATTTGGCAATTTCTTCTTTGATTCTAATCAAACCAGAATGAATCACGATGTAAGAAAGCTTGATTTGGAACTCATAAATCAGTGTAGAATCACCCTGAAGTTGAATTGAAGATCATAGGAGTTATGATAAAGAAGTTATCCCACTTTTAACCGAAGTGAATCCAGTTTACCCTATTTGGAAGATTTGGGCAATTTCTTCTTGATTCTAATCAAACCAGAATGAATCACGATGTAAGAAGCTTATTTGGACTCATAAATCAGTGAGAATCATCCTGAAGTTGAATCAATATCATTGGACTTATGATGAAGAAGTTATCCACTTTTAACCGAAGTGATTCCAGTTTAACCCTGTTTAGAGATTTGGCAAATTCTTCTTGATTCAAATCAAACCAGAATGAATCACGATGTAAGAAGCTTGATTTGTACTCATAAATTAGTGTAAATCACCCTGAAGTTGAATCAATATCATAGGAGTTATGATGAAGAAGTTATCCCACTTTTAACCGAAGTGATTCCAGTTTACCCTGTTTGGAGATTTGGCAATTTATTCTTGATACTAATAAAACCAGAATTAATCACGATGTAAGAAGATTGATTTGGACTCATAAATCCGTGTAGAATCACCTTGAAGTTGAATCAAGTCATAGGAGTTATGATGAAGAAGTTTATCCACTTTTTAACCGAAGTGATTCCAGTTTGCCCTGTTTGGAGAGTTTGCAATTTCTTCTTGATTCTAATCAAACCAGAATGAATCACGATGTAAGAAGCTTGATTTGTACTCAATAATCAGTGTAAATAACCCTGAAGTTGAATCAATATCATAGGAGTTATGATGAAAAAGTTATCCCACTTTTAACCGAAGTGATTCCAGTTTACCCTGTTGGAGATTTGGCAATTTCTTCTTGATTAAATCAAACCAGAATGAATCACGATGTAAAGAAGCTGATTGTACTCATAAATCAGTGTAAATCACCCAGAAGTTGAATCAATATCATAGGAGTTATGATGAAGAAGTTATCCCACTTTTAAACGAAGTGATTCCAGTTTACCCTGTTGGAGATTTGGCAATTTCTTCTTGATCTAATAAAACCAGAATGAATCACGATTAAGAAGCTTTGATTGGACTCATAAATCAGTGTTAGAATCACCCTGAAGTTGAATCAAGATCATAGGAGTTATGATGAAAAGTTATCCCACTTTTAACCGAAGTGATCCTAGTTTACCCTGTTTGAGATTTGGCAATTTCTTCTTGATTCTAATCAAACCAGAATGAATCAGATTAAGAAGCTTTATTTGGACTCATAAATCAGTGCAGAATCATCCTGAAGTTGAATCAATATCATTGGACTTATGATGAAGAAGTTATCTCCAACTTTTAACCGAAGTGATTCCATTTAACCTTGTTTGGAGATTTGGCAAATTTCTTCTTGATTCAAATAAACCAGAATGAATCACGATGTAAGAATCTTGATTTGTACTCATAAATCAGTGTAGAATCACCCTGAAGTTGAATAAGATCATAGGAGTTATGATGAAGAAGTTATCCCACTTTTAACCGAAGTGATTCCAATTTACCCTGTTTGGAGATTTGGCAATTCTTCTTGATACTAATAAAACCAGAATGAATCACGATGTAAGAAGATTGATTTGGACTCATAAATCAGTGTAGAATCACCTTGAAGTTGAATCAAGATCATATGGAGTTAGATGAAGAAGTTATCCCACTTTTAACCGAAGTGATTCCAGTTTTACCTGTTTGGAGAGTTTGGCAATTTCTTCTTGATTCTAATCAAACCAGAATGAATCACGATGTAGAAGCTTGATTGGTACTCATAAATCAGTGTAAATCAACCCAGAAGTTGAATCAATATCATAGGAGTTATGATGAAGAAGTTATCCCACTTTTAACCGAAGTGATTCCAGTTTACCCTGTTTGGAGATTTGGCAATTTCTTCTTGATTCTAATCAAACTAGAATGAATCACGATGTAAGAAGCTTGATTTGGACTCATAAATCAGTGTAGAATCACCCTGAAGTTGAATGAAGACCATAAGAGTTATGATGAAAAAGTTATCCCACTTTTAGCCGAAGTGATTCCAGTTTGTCCTGTTTGGAGAGTTTGGCAAATTTCTTCTTGATACAAATAAAACCAGAATGAATCACGATGTAAGAAGCTTGATTTGGACTCATAAATCAGTGTAGAATCACCCTGAAGTTGAATCAAGATCATAGGAGTTATGATGAAGAAGTTGTCCCACTTTTAACCGAAGTGATTCCAGTTTGCCATGTTTGGAGATTTGGCAATTTATTCTTGATACTAATAAAACCATAATGAATCACGATGTAAGAAGCTTTGATTTGGACTCATAAATAAGTGTAGAATCACCCTGAAGTTGAATCAAGATCATAGGAGTTATGATGAAGAAGTTATCCCAACTTTTCACCGAAGTGATTCCAGTTTACCCTGTTTGGAGATTTGGTAAGTTTCTTCTTGGATACAAATAAAACATAATGAATCACGATGTAAGAATCTTGATTCGGAATCATAAGTCAGTGTAGAATCACCCTGAAGTTGAATCAAGATCATAGGAGTTATGATGAAGAAGTTATCCTAGTTTTAACCGAGGTGATTCCAGTTTGCCCTGTTTGGAGAGTTGGCAATTTCTTCTTGATTCTAATCAGACCATAATGAATCAAGATGTAAGAATCTTGATTTTGAATCATAAATCAGTGGATAATCACCCTGAAGTTGAATCAATATCATAGGAGTTATGATGAAGAAATTATCCCACTTTTAACCGAAGTGAATCCAATTTACCCTGTTTGGAGATTTGGCAATTTCGTCTTGATACTAATAAAACCATAATGAATCACGATGTAAGAAGCTTGATTTGGGACTCATTAATCAGTTTAGAATAACCCTGAAGTTGAATCAAGATCATAGGAGTTATGATGAAGAAGTTATTCCCACTTTTAACCGAAGTGATTCCAGTTTACCTGTTTGGAGATTTGGCAATTTCCTTCTTGATACTAACAAAACCAGAAGAATAACGATGTAAGAAGCTTGATTTGGACTCATAAATCAGTGTAGAATCACCCTGAAGTTGAATCAATATCATAGGAGTTATGATGAAGAAAGTTATCCCACTTTTAACCGAAGTGATTCCAGTTTACCCTGTTGGAGATTTGGCAATTTATTCTTGATTCTAAAAAACCAGAATGAATCACGATGTAAGAAGCTTGATTTGGACTCATAAATAGTGTAGAATCACCCTGAAGTTGAATCAATATCATAGGAGTTATGATGAAGAAGTTATTCCCACTTTTAAACCGAAGTGATTCCAGTTTACCCTTTTGGAGATTTGGCAATTTCTTCTTGATTCTAATCAAACCAGAATGAATCACGATGTAAGAAGCTTGATTTGGACTCATAAATCAAGTGTAGAATCACCCTGAAGTTGAATCAAGATCATGGGAGTTATGATGAAAGAAGTTATCCCACTTTTAACCGAAGTGACTCCAATTTACCTGTTTGGAGATTTGACAATTCTTCTTGATTCTAATCAAACCAGAATGAATCACGATGTAAGAAGCTTGATTTGGACTCATAAATCAGTGCAGAATCATCCTGAAGTTGAATCAATATCATTGGACTTATGATGAAGAAGTTATTCCACTTTTAACCGAAGTGATTCCAGTTTACCCTGTTTGGAGATTTGGCAATTTCTTCTTGATTCTAATCAAACCAGAATGAATCACGATGTAAGAAGCTTGATTTGAACTCAAAATCAGTGTAGAATCACCCTGAAGTTGAATCAATATCATAGGAGTTATGATGAAGAAGTTATCCCACTTTTAACCGAAGTGATTCCAGTTTACCCTGTTTGGAGATTTGGCAATTTCTTCTTGATCAAATAAAACCAGAATGAATCACGATGTAAAGAATCTTGATTGGACTCATAAATCAGTGTAGAATCACCCTGAAGTTGAATCAAGATCATAGGAGTTATGATGAAGAAGTTATCCCACTTTTAACCGAAGTGACTCCAATTTACCTTGTTTGGAGATTTGCAATTTTTTCTTGATTCTAATCAAACCAGAATGAATCACGATGTAAGAAGCTTATTTGGACTCATAAATCAGGTGCAGAATCATCCCTGAGTTGAATCAATATCATAGGACTTATGATGAAGAAGTTATTCAACTTTTAACCGAAGTGATTCCAGTTTACCCTGTTTGGAGATTTGGCAATTTCTTCTTGATTCTAAATCAAACCAGAATGAATCACGATGTAAGAAGCTTGATTTGAACTCAAAAATCAGTGTAGAATCACCCTGAAGTTGAATCAATATCATTGGAGTTATGATGAAGAAGTCTATCCCACTTTTAACCGAAGTCATTCCAGTTTACCCTGTTTGGAGATTTGGCAATTTCTTCTTGATCTAATAAACCAGAATGAATCACGATGTAAGAAGCTTGATTTGGACTCATAAATCAGTGTAGAATCACCCTGAAGTTGAATCAAGATCATAGGAGTTATGATGAAGAAGTTATCCCACTTTTAACCGAAGTGATTCCAGTTTGCCCTGTTTGGAGAGTTGGCAATTTCTTCTTGATTCTAATCAAACCATAATGAATCAAGATGTAAGAATCTTGATTTGGACTCATAAATCAGTGATAAATCACCCTGAAGTTGAATCAATATCATAGGAGTTATGATGAAGAAGTTATCCCACTTTTAACCGAAGTGATTCCAGTTTACCCTGTTTGGAGATTTGGCAATTTCTTCTTGATACAAATAAAACCAGAATGAATCACGATGTAAGAAGCTTGATTTGGACTCATAAATCAGTGTAGAATCACCCTGAAGTTGAATCAAGATCATAGGAGTTATGATGAAGAAGTTATCCCACTTTTAACCGAAGTGAATCGAGTTTACCCTGTTTGGAGATTTGGCAATTTCTTCTTGATTCAAATCAAACCAGAATGAATCAAGATGTAAGAAGCTTGATTTGTACTCATAAATCAGTGTAAATCACCCTGAAGTTGAATCAATATCATAGGAGTTATGATGAAGAAGTTATCCCACTTTTAACCGAAGTGATTCCAGTTTACCCTGTTTGGAGATTTGGCAATTTCTTCTTGATACTAATAAAACCAGAATGAATCACGATGTAAGAAGCTTGATTTGGACTCATAAATCAGTGTAGAATCACCCTGAAGTTGAATCAAGATCATAGGAGTTATGATGAAGAAGTTATCCCACTTTTAACCGAAGTGATTCCAGTTTGCCCTGTTTGGAGAGTTGGCAATTTCTTCTTGATTCTAATCAAACCAGAATGAATCAAGATGTAAGAAGCTTGATTTGGACTCATAAATCAGTGTAGAATCACCCTGAAGTTGAATCAATATCATAGGAGTTATGATGAAGAAGTTATCCCACTTTTAACCGAAGTGATCCAGTTTACCCTGTTTGGAGATTTGGCAATTCTTCTTTATTCTAATCAAAACCAGAATGAATCACGATGTAAGAAGCTTGATTTGGACTCATAAATCAGTTGTAGAATCACCCTGAAGTTGAATCAAATCATTAGGAGTTATGATGAAGAAGTTATCCCACTTTTAACCGAAGTGATTCCAGTTTACCCTGTTTGGAGATTGGCAATTTCTTCTTGATTCTAATCAAACCAGAATGAATCACGATGTAAGAAGCTTGATTTGGACTCATAAATCAGTGTAGAATCACCCTGAAGTTGAATCAATATCATAGGAGTTATGATGAAGAAGTTATTCCACTTTTAACCGAAGTGATTCCAGTTTACCCTGTTTGGAGATTTGGCAATTTCTTCTTGATTCAAATCAAAACCAAAATGAATCACGATGTAAGAAGCTGATTTGTACTCATAAATCAGTGTAATCACCCTGAAGTTGAATCAATATCATTAGGAGTTATGATGAAGAAGTTATCCCACTTTTAACCGAAGTGATTCCAGTTTACCCTGTTTGGAGATTTGGCAATTTATTCTTGATACTAAATAAAACCAGAATGAATCACGATGTAAGAAGCTTGATTTGGACTCATAAATCAGTGTAGAATCACCCTGAAGTTGAATCAAGATCATAGGAGTTATGATGAAGAAGTTATCCCACTTTTAACCGAAGTGATTCCAGTTTACCCTGTTTGGAGATTTGGCAATTTCTTCTTGATTCTAATCAAAACCAGAATGAATCACGATGTAAGAAGCTTGATTTGGACTCATAAATCAGTGTAGAATCACCCTGAAGTTGAATCAATATCATAGGAGTTATGATGAAGAAGTTATCCCACTTTTAACCGAAGTGATTCCAGTTTACCCTGTTTGGAGATTTGGCAATTTCTTCTTGATTCTAATAAAACCAGAATGAATCACGATGTAAGAAGCCTTGATTTGGACTCATAAATCAGTGTAGAATCACCTGAAGTTGAATCAAGATCATAGGAGTTATGATGAAGAAGTTATCCACTTTTAACCGAAGTGATTCCAGTTTACCATGTTTGGAGATTTGGCAATTTCTTCTTGATACTAATAAACAGAATGAATCACGATGTAAGAAGCTGATTTGGACTCATAAATCAGTGTAGAATCACCCTGAAGTTGAATCAAGATCATAGGAGTTATGATGAAGAAGTTATCCCACTTTTAACCGAAGTGATTCCAGTTTGCCCATGTTTGAGAGTTGGCAATTTCTTCTTGATACTAATAAAACCAGAACGAATCACGATGCAAGAAGTTTGATTTGGACTCATAAATAAGTTTAGAATCACCCTGAAGTTGAATCAAGATCATAGGAGTTATGATGAAGAAGTTATCCCACTTTTAACCGAAGTGACTCCAGTTTACCTGTTTGGAGATTTGGCAATTTCTTCTTGATTCTAATCAAACCAGAATGAATCACGATGTAAGAAGCTTGATTTGGACTCATAAATCAGTGCAGAATCATCCTGAAGTTGAATCAATTCATTGGACTTATGATGAAGAAGTTATCCAACTTTTAACCGAAGTGATTCCAGTTTACCCTGTTTGGAGATTTGGCAATTTCTTCTTGATTCTAATCAAACCAGAATGAATCACGATGTAAGAAGCTTGATTTGGAACTCAAAATCAGTGTAGAATCACCCTGAAGTTGAATCAAGATCATAGGAGTTATGATGAAGAAGTTATCCCACTTTTAACCGAAGTGATTCCAGTTGCCCTGTTTGGAGATTTGGCAATTCTTCTTGATTCTAATCAAAACCAGAATGAATCACGATGTAAAGAATCTTGATTTGGACTCATAAATCAGTGTAGAATCACCCTGAAGTTGAATCAAGATCATAGGAGTTATGATGAAGAAGTTATCCCACTTTTAACCGAAGTGATTCCAGTTTACCCTGTTTGGAGATTTGGCAATTTCTTCTTGATTCAAATCAAACCAGAATGAATCACGATGTAAGAAGCTTGATTTGGACTCATAAATCAGTGTAAATCACCCTGAAGTTGAATCAATATCATAGGAGTTATGATGAAGAAGTTATCCCACTTTTAACCGAAGTGATTCCAGTTTACCCTGTTTGGAGATTTGGCAATTTCTTCTTGATTCTAATCAAACCAGAATGAATCACGATGTAAGAAGCTTGATTTGGACTCATAAATCAGTGTAGAATCACCCTGAAGTTGAATCAATATCATAGGAGTTATGATGAAGAAGTTATCCCACTTTTAACCGAAGTGATTCCAGTTTACCCTGTTTGGAGATTTGGCAATTTCTTCTTGATACTAATAAAACCAGAATGAATCACGATGTAAGAAGCTTGATTTGGACTCATAAATCAGTGTAGAATCACCCTGAAGTTGAATCAAGATCATAGGAGTTATGATGAAGAAGTTATCCCACTTTTAACCGAAGTGATTCCAGTTTGCCCTGTTTGGAGATTTGGCAATTTTTCTTGATACTAATCAAACCAGAATGAATCACGATGTAAGAAGCTTGATTTGGACTCATAAATCAGTTTAGAATCACCCTGAAGTTGAATCAAGATCATAGGAGTTATGATGAAGAAGTTTTCCCACTTTTAACCGAAGTGAATCCAGTTTACCCTGTTTGGAGATTTGGCAATTTCTTCTTGATACTAATAAAACCAGAATGAATCACGATGTAAGAATCTTGATTTGGACTCATAAATCAGTGGTAGAATCAACCTGAAGTTGAATCAATATCATAGGAGTTATGATGAAGAAGTTATCCCACTTTTAACCGAAGTGATCCAGTTTACCCTGTTTGGAGATTTGGCAATTTCTTCTTGATACTAATCAAACCAGAATGAATCACGATGTAAGAAGCTTGATTTGGACTCATAAATCAGTGTAGAATCACCCTGAAGTTGAATCAATATCATAGGAGTTATGATGAAGAAGTTATCCCACTTTTAACCGAAGTGATTCCAGTTTGCCATGTTTGGAGATTTGGCAATTTCTTCTTGATACTAATAAAACCAGAATGAATCACGATGTAAGAAGTTTGATTTGGACTCATAAATAAGTTTAGAATCACCCTGAAGTTGAATCAAGATCATAGGAGTTATGATGAAGAAGTTATCCCACTTTTAACCGAAGTGATTCCAGTTTACCCTGTTTGGAGATTTGGCAATTTCTTCTTGATTCTAATCAAACCAAGAATGAATCACGATGTAAGAAGCTTGATTTGGACTCATAAATCAGTGAGAATCACCCTGAAGTTGAATCAATATCATAGGAGTTATGATGAAGAAGTTATCCAACTTTTAACCGAAGTGATTCCAGTTTACCCTGTTTGGAGATTTGGCAATTTCTTCTTGATTCTAATCAAACCAGAATGAATCACGATGTAAGAAGCTTGATTTGAACTCAAAAATCAGCGTAGAATCACCCTAAAGTTGAATCAAGATCATAGGAGTTATGATGAAGAAGTTATTCCACTTTTTAACCGAAGTGACTCCAGTTTACCCTTTTTGGAGATTTGGTAATTTCTTCTTGATACAAATAAAACCAGAATGAATCACGATGTAAGAATCTTGATTTGGACTCATAAATCAGTGTAGAATCACCCTGAAGTTGAGTCAAGATCATAGGAGTTATGATGAAGAAGTTATCCCACTTTTAACCGAAGTCATTCCAGTTTACCCTGTTTGCAGATTTGGCAATTTCTTCTTGATTCAAATCAAACCAGAATGAATCACGATGTAAGAAGCTTGATTTGTACTCATAAATTAGTTTAAATCACCCTGAAGTTGAATCAAGATCATACGAGTTATGATGAAGAAGTTATCCCAGTTTTAACCGAAGTGATTCCAGTTTGCCCTGTTTGGAGAGTTGGCAATTTCTTCTTGATTCTAATCAGACCATAATGAATCACGATGTAAGAATCTTGCTTTGGAATCATAAATCAGTGGATAATCACCCTGAAGTTAAATCAATATCATAGGAGTTATGATGAAGAAGTTATCCCACTTTTAACCGAAGTGAATCCAGTTTACCCTGTTTGGAGATTTGGCAATTTCTTCTTGATACTAATAAAACCAGACAGAATCACGATGTAAGAAGCTTGATTTGGACTCACAAAATCAGTGCAGAATCACCCTGAAGTTGAATCAAGACCATAGGAGTTATTATGAAGATGTTATCCCACTTTTAGCCGAAGTGATTCCAGTTTGCCCTGTTTGGAGAGTTGGCAATTTCTTCTTGATACTAATAAAACCAGAATGAATCACGATGTAAGAAGCTTGATTTGCACTCATAAATCAGTGTAGAATCACCCTGAAGTTGAATCAAGATCATAGGAGTTATGATGAAGAAGTTATTCCACTTTTAACCGATGTGATTCCAGTTTACCTTGTTTGGAGATTTGACAATTTCTTCTTGATTCAAATCAAACCAGAATGAATCACGATGTAAGAAGCTTGATTTTTACTCATAAATTAGTGTAAATCACCCTGAAGTTGAATCAATATCATAGGAGTTATGATGAAGAAGTTATCCCACTTTTAACCGAAGTGATTCCAGTTTGCCATGTTTTGGAGATTTGGCAATTTATTCTTGATACTAATACAACCATAATGAATCACGATGTAAGAAGCTTGATTTGGACTCATTAATAAGTGTAGAGTCACCCTGAAGTTGAATCAAGATCATAGGAGTTATGATGAAGAAGTTATCCAACTTTTAACCGAAGTGACTCCAGTTTACCATGTTTGGAGATTTTGTAATTTCTTCTTGATACAAATAAAAACAGAATGAATCACGATGTAAGAATCTTGATTCGGAATCATAAATCAGTTTAGAATCACCCTGAAGTTGAATCAAGATCATAGGAGTTATGATGAAGAAGTTATCCCACTTTTAACCGAAGTGACTCCAATTTACCTTGTTTGGAGATTTGGCAATTTCTTCTTTATTCTAATCAAACCAGAATGAATTACGATGTAAGAAGCTTGATTTGGACTCATAAATCAGTGCAGAATCATCCTGAAGTTGAATCAATATCATTGGACATATGATGAAGAAGTTATTCAAATTTTAACCAAAGTGATTCCAGTTTATCCTATTTGGAGATTTGGCAATTTCTTCTTGATTCTAATCAAAACAGAATGAATCACGATGTAATAAGCTTGATTTGAACTCATAAATCAGTGCAGAATCATCCTGAAGGTTAATCAATATCACTGGACTTATAATGAAGAAGTTATTCAACTTTTAACCGAAGTGACTCTAATTTACCTTGTTTGGAGATTTGGCAATTTCTTCTTTATTCTAATCAAACCAGAATAAGTCACGATGTAAGAAGCTTGATTTGGACTCATTAATCAGTTTAGAATAACCCTGAAGTTTAATCAAGATCATAGGAGTTATGATGAAAAAGTTATTTCACTTTTAACCGAAGTGATTCTAGTTTACCATGTTTGGAGATTTGGCAATTTCTTCTTGATACTAATAAAACCAGAATGAATCACGATGTAAGAAGCTTGATTTGGACTCATAAATCAGTGTAGAATCACCCTGAAGTTGAATCAAGATCATAGGAGTTATGATGAAGAAGTTATCCCCCTTTTAACCGAAGTGATTCCAGTTTGCCCTTTTTTGAGAGTTGGCAATTTCTTCTTGATACTAATAAAACCAGAACGAATCACGATGCAAGAAATTTTATTTGGACTCATAAATAAGTTTAGAATCACCCTGAAGTTGAATCAAGATCATAGGAGTTATGATGAAGAAGTTATCCCACTTTTAACCGAAGTGACTCCAATTTAACTTGTTTGGAGATTTGACAATTTCTTCTTTATTCTAATCAAACCAGAATGAATCACGATGTAAGAACTTGATTTGGACTCATAAATCAGTGCAGAATCATCCTGAAGTTGAATCAATATCATTGGACTTATGATGAAGAAATTATTCAACTTTTAACCGAAGTGATTCAAGTTTACCCTGTTTGGAGATTTGGCAATTTCTTCTTGATTCTAATCAAACCAGAATGAATCACGATGTAAGAAGCTTGATTTGAACTCAAAAATCAGTGTAGAATCACCCTGAAGTTGAATGAAGATCATAGGAGTTATGATGAAGAAGTTATCCCACTTTTAACCGAAGTGATTCCAGCTTGCCCTGTTTGGAGAGTTTGCAATTTCTTCTTGATTCTAATCAAACCATAATGAATCAAGATGTAAGAATCTTGATTTGGACTCATAAATCAGTGGATAATCACCCTGAAGTTGAATCAATATCATAGGAGTTATGATGAAGAAGTTATCCCACTTTTAACCGAAGTGATTCTAGTTTTCCCTGTTTGGAGATTTGGCAATTTCTTCTTGATTCAAATCAAACCAGAATGAATCACGATGTAAGAAGCTTGATTTGTACTCATAAATCAGTGTAAATCACCCAGAAGTTGAATCAATATCATACGAGTTATGATGAAGAAGTTATCCCACTTTTAACCGAAGTATATCGAGTTTACCCTGTTTGGAGATTTGACAATTTCTTCTTGATTCAAATAAAACCAGAATGAATCACGATGTAAGAAGCTTGATTTGTACTCATAAATTAGTGTAAATCACCCTGAAGTTGAATCAATATCATAGGAGTTATGATGAAGAAGTTATCCCACTTTGAACCGAAGTGATTCCAGTTTACCCTGTTTGGAGATTTGGCAATTTATTCTTGATACTAATAAAACCAGAATTAATCACGATGTAGGAAGCTTGATTTGGACTCATAAATCCGTGTAGAATCACCTTGAAGT
The DNA here is from genome assembly GCA_905132885.1 of Moricandia moricandioides. Taxonomy (NCBI): domain Eukaryota; kingdom Viridiplantae; phylum Streptophyta; class Magnoliopsida; order Brassicales; family Brassicaceae; genus Moricandia; species Moricandia moricandioides. The sequence continues at coordinate 25,077 of CAJHQQ010003192.1, read as the reverse complement.
TGAATCAAGATCATATAGTTATGATGAAGAAGTTATCCCACTTTTAACCGAAGTGATTCCAGTTTGCCCTGTTTGGAGAGTTGGCGATTTTTTTCTTGAAACTAACAAAACCAGAACGAATCACGATGTAAGAAGTTTGATTTGGACTCATAAATAAGTTTAGAATCACCCTGAAGTTGAATCAAGATCATAGGAGTTATGATGAAGAAGTTATCCCACTTTTAACCGAAGTGAATCTAGTTTACCCTGTTTGGATATTTGACAATTTTTCTTGATACTAATAAAATCAGAATGAATCACGATGTAAGAAGCTTTATTTGGACTCATTAATCAGTTTAGAATAACCCTGAAGTTTAATCAAGATCATAGGAGTTATGATGAAAAAGTTATCCCACTTTTAACCGAAGTGATTCCAGTTTACCCTGTTTGGATATTTGGAAATTTCTTTTGATACTAATAAAACCAGAATGAATCACGATGTAAGAAGCTTGATTTGGATTCATAAATCAGTGTAGAATCACCCTGAAGTTGAATCAAGATCATAGGAGTTATGATGAAGAAGTTATCCCACTTTTAACCGAAGTGATTCCAGTTTGCCCTGTTTTGAGAGTTGGCAATTTCTTCTTGATACTAATAAAACCAGAACGAATCACGATGTAAGAAGTTTGATTTGGACTCATAAATAAGTTTAGAATCACCCTGAAGTTGAATCAAGATCATAGGAGTTATGATGAAGAAGTTATCCCACTTTTAACCGAAGTGACTCCAATTTACCTTGTTTGGAGATTTGGCAATTTCTTCTTTATTCTAATCAAACCAGAATGAATCACGATGTAAGAAGCTTGATTTGGACTCATAAATCAGTGCAGAATCATCCTGAAGTTGAATCAATATCATTGGACTTATGATGAAGAAGTTATTCAACTTTTAACCGAAGTGATTCCAGTTTATCCTGTTTGGAGATTTGGCAATTTCTTCTTGATTCTAATCAAACCAGAATGAATCACGATGTAAGAAGCTTGATTTGAACTCAAAAATCAGTGTAGAATCACCCTGAAGTTGAATCAAGATCATAGGAGTTATGATGAAGAAGTTATTCCACTTTTAACCGAAGTGACTCTAGTTTACCCTGTTTGGAGATTTGGTAATTTCTTCTTGATACAAATAAAACCAGAATGAATCACGATGTAAGAATCTTGATTTGGACTCATAAATCAGTGTAGAATCACCCTGAAGTTGAGTCAAGATCATAGGAGTTATGATGAAGAAGTTATCCCACTTTTAACCGAAGTCATTCCAGTTTACCCTGTTTGGCAGATTTGGCAATTTCTTCTTGATTCAAATCAAACCAGAATGAATCACGATGTAAGAAGCTTGATTTGTACTCATAAATTAGTTTAAATCACCCTGAAGTTGAATCAAGATCATAGGAGTTATGATGAAGAAGTTATCCCACTTTTAACCGAAGTGATTCCAGTTTACCCTGTTTGGAGATTTGGCAATTTCTTCTTGATTCTAATCAAACCAGAATGAATCACGATGTAAGAAGCTTGATTTGGACTCATAAATCAGTGTAGAATCACCCTGAAGTTGAATCAATATCATAGGAGTTATGATGAAGAAGTTATCCCACTTTTAACCGAAGTATATCGAGTTTACCCTGTTTGGAGATTTGACAATTTCTTCTTGATTCAAATCAAACCAGAATGAATCACGATGTAAGAAGCTTGATTTGTACTCATAAATTAGTGTAAATCACCCTGAAGTTGAATCAATATCATAGGAGTTATGATGAAGAAGTTATCCCACTTTGAACCGAAGTGATTCCAGTTTACCCTGTTTGGAGATTTGGCAATTTATTCTTGATACTAATAAAACCAGAATTAATCACGATGTAGGAAGCTTGATTTGGACTCATAAATCCGTGTAGAATCACCTTGAAGTTGAATCAAGATCATATAGTTATGATGAAGAAGTTATCCCACTTTTAACCGAAGTGATTCCAGTTTGCCCTGTTTGGAGAGTTGGCGATTTTTTTCTTGAAACTAACAAAACCAGAACGAATCACGATGTAAGAAGTTTGATTTGGACTCATAAATAAGTTTAGAATCACCCTGAAGTTGAATCAAGATCATAGGAGTTATGATGAAGAAGTTATCCCACTTTTAACCGAAGTGAATCTAGTTTACCCTGTTTGGATATTTGACAATTTCTTCTTGATACTAATAAAATCAGAATGAATCACGATGTAAGAAGCTTTATTTGGACTCATTAATCAGTTTAGAATAACCCTGAAGTTTAATCAAGATCATAGGAGTTATGATGAAAAAGTTATCCCACTTTTAACCGAAGTGATTCCAGTTTACCCTGTTTGGATATTTGGCAATTTTTTCTTGATACTAATAAAACCAGAATGAATCACGATGTAAGAAGCTTGATTTGGATTCATAAATCAGTGTAGAATCACCCTGAAGTTGAATCAAGATCATAGGAGTTATGATGAAGAAGTTATCCCACTTTTAACCGAAGTGATTCCAGTTTACCCTGTTTTGAGAGTTGGCAATTTCTTCTTGATACTAATAAAACCAGAACGAATCACGATGTAAGAAGTTTGATTTGGACTCATAAATAAGTTTAGAATCACCCTGAAGTTGAATCAAGATCATAGGAGTTATGATGAAGAAGTTATCCCACTTTTAACCGAAGTGACTCCAAATTACCTTGTTTGGAGATTTGGCAATTTCTTCTTTATTCTAATCAAACCAGAATGAATCACGATGTAAGAAGCTTGATTTGGACTCATAAATCAGTGCAGAATCATCCTGAAGTTGAATCAATATCATTGGACTTATGATGAAGAAGTTATTCAACTTTTAACCGAAGTGATTCCAGTTTATCCTGTTTGGAGATTTGGCAATTTCTTCTTCATTCTAATCAAACCAGAATGAATCACGATGTAAGAAGCTTGATTTGAACTCAAAAATCAGCGTAGAATCACCCTGAAGTTGAATCAAGATCATAGGAGTTATGATGAAGAAGTTATTCCACTTTTAACCGAAGTGACTCTAGTTTACCCTTTTTGGAGATTTGGTAATTTCTTCTTGATACAAATAAAACCAGAATGAATCACGATGTAAGAATCTTGATTTGGACTCATAAATCAGAGTAGAATCACCCTGAAGTTGAGTCAAGATCATAGGAGTTATGATGAAGAAGTTATCCCACTTTTAACCGAAGTCATTCCAGTTTACCCTGTTTGCAGATTTGGCAATTTCTTCTTGATTCAAATCAAACCAGAATGAATCACGATGTAAGAAGCTTGATTTGTACTCATAAATTAGTTTAAATCACCCTGAAGTTGAATCAAGATCATACGAGTTATGATGAAGAAGTTATCCCACTTTTAACCGAAGTGATTCCATTTTGCCCTGTTTGGAGAGTTTGCAATTTCTTCTTGATTCTAATCAAACCATAATGAATAAAGATGTAAGAATCTTGATTTGGACTCATAAATCAGTGGATAATCACCCTGAAGTTGAATCAATATCATAGGAGTTATGATGAAGAAGTTATCCCACTTTTAACCGAAGTGATTCTAGTTTACCCTGTTTGGAGATTTGGCAACTTCTTCTTGATTCAAATCAAACCAGAATGAATCACGATGTAAGAAGCTTGATTTGTACTCATAAATCAGTGTAAATCACCCAGAAGTTGAATCAATATCATATGAGTTATGATGAAGAAGTTATCCCACTTTTAACCGAAGTATATCGAGTTTACCCTGTTTGGAGATTTGACAATTTCTTCTTGATTCAAATCAAACCAGAATGAATCACGATGTAAGAAGCTTGATTTGTACTAATAAATTAGTGTAAATCACCCTGAAGTTGAATCAATATCATAGGAGTTATGATGAAGAAGTTATCCCACTTTTAACCGAAGTGATTCCAGTTTACCCTGTTTGGAGATTTGGCAATTTATTCTTGATACTATTAAAACCAGAATTAATCACGATGTAGGAAGCTTGATTTGGAATCATAAATCCGGGTAGAATCACCTTGAAGTTGAATCAAGATCATATAGTTATGATGAAGAAGTTATCCCACTTTTAACCGAAGTGATTCCAGTTTGCCCTGTTTGGAGAGTTTGCAATTTCTTCTTGATTCTAATCAAACCATAATGAATCAATATGTAAGAAGCTGGATTTGGAATCATAAATCAGTGGATAATCACCCTGAAGTTGAATCAATATCATAGGAGTTATGATGAAGAAGTTATCCCACTTTTAACCGAAGTGAATCTAGTTTACCCAATTTGGAGATTTGACAATTTCTTCTTGATACTAATAAAACCAGAATGAATAACGATGTAAGAAGCTTGATTTGGACTCATTAATCAGTTTAGAATCACCCTGAAGTTGAATCAATATCATTGGAGTTATGATGACGAAGTTATCCCACTTTTAACCGAAGTAAATCCAGTTTACCCTGTTTGGAGATTTGGCAATTTCTTCTTGATTCTATTCAAACCAGAATGAATCACGATGTAAGAAGCTTGATTTGAACTCAAAAATCAGTGTAGAATCACCCTGAAGTTGAATCAAGATCATAGGAGTTATGATGAAGAAGTTATCCTAGTTTTAACCGAAGTGATTCCAGTTTGCCCTGTTTGGAGAGTTGGCAATTTCTTCTTGATTCTAATCAAACCATAATGAATCAAGATGTAAAAATCTTGATTTGGACTCATAAATCAGTGGATAATCACCCTGAAGTTGAATCAATATCGTAGGAATTATGATGAAGAATTTATCCCACTTTTAACCAAAGTGAATCCAGTTTACCCTGTTTGGAGATTTGGCAATTTCTTCTTGATACTAATAAAACCAGAATGAATCACAATGTAAGAAGCTTGATTTGGACTCATAAATCAGTGTAGAATCACCCTGAAGTTGAATCAAGATCATAGGAGTTATGATGAAGAAGTTATCCCACTTTTAACCGAAGTGATTCCAGTTTGCCCTGTTTGGAGAGTTGGCAATTTCTTCTTGATACTAATAAAACCAGAACGAATCAGGATGTAAGAAGTTTGATTTGTAATCATAAATAAGTTTAGAATCACCCTGCAGTTGAATCAAGATCATAGGAGTTATGATGAAGAAGTTATCCCACTTTTAACCGAAGTAAATCCAGTTTACCATGTTTGGAGATTTGACAATTTCTTCTTGATTCTATTCAAACCATAATGAATCAAGATGTAAGAATCCTGATTTGGACTCATAAATCAGTGTATAATCACCCTGACGTTGAAGAAATATCATAGGAATTATGATGAAGAAGTTATCCCACTTTTAATCGAAGTGAATCCAGTTTACCCTGTTTGGAGATTTGGCAATTTCTTCTTGATACTAATAAAACCAGAAAGAATCACGATGTAAGAAGCTGGATTTGGAATCATAAATCAGTGGATAATCACCCTGAAGTTGAATCAATATCATAGGAGTTATGATGAAGAAGTTATCCCACTTTTAACCGAAGTGAATCTAGTTTACCCTGTTTGGAGATTTGATAATTTCTTCTTGATACTAATAAAACCAGAATGAATCACGATGTAAGAAGCTTGATTTGGACTCATTAATCAGTTTAGAATCACCCTGAAGTTGAATCAATATCATTGGAGTTATGATGACGAAGTTATCCCACTTTTAACCGAAGTAAATCCAGTTTATCCTGTTTGGAAATTTGGCAATTTCTTCTTGATTCTAATCAAATCAGAATGAATCACGATGTAAGAAGCTTGATTTGAACTCAAAAATCAGTGTAGAATCACCCTGAAGTTGAATCAAGATCATAGGAGTTATGATGAAGAAGTTATTCCACTTTTAACCGAAGTGACTCCAGTTTATCCTGTTTGGAGATTTGGTAATTTCTTCTTGATACAAATAAAACCAGAATTAATCACGATGTAAGAATCTTGATTTGGACTCATAAATCAGTGTAGAATCACCCTGAAGTTGAGTCAAGATCATAGGAGTTATGATGAAGAAGTTATCCCACTTTTAACCGATGTGACTCCAATTTACCTTGTTTGGAGATTTGGCAATTTCTTCTTAATTCTAATCAAACCAGAATGAATCACGATGTAAGAAGCTTGATTTGGACTCATAAATCAGTGCAGAATCATCCTGAAGTTAAATCAATATCATTGGACTTATGATGAAGAAGTTATTCAATTTTTAACCGAAGTGATTCCAGTTTACCCTGTTTGGAGATTTGGCAATTTCTTCTTGATTCTAATCAAACCAGAATGAATCACGATGTAAGAAGCTTGATTTGAACTGGAAAATCAGAGTAGAATCACCCTGAAGTTGAATCAATATCATTGGAGTTATGATGAAGAAGTTATCCCACTTTTAACCGAAGTCATTCCAGTTTACCCTGTTTGGAGATTTGGCAATTTCTTCTTGATTCAAATCAAACCAGAATGAATCACGATGTAAGAAGCTTAATTTGTACTCATAAATTATTGTAAACACCCTGAAGTTGAATCAAGATCATACGAGTTATGATGAAGAAGTTATCACACTTTTAACCGAAGTGATTCCAGTTTGCCCTGTTTGGAGAGTTTGCAATTTCTTCTTGATTCTAATCAAACCATAATGAATCAAGATGTAAGAAGCTGGATTTGGAATCATAAATCAGTGGATAATCACCCTGAAGTTGAATCAATATCATAGGAGTTATGATGAAGAAGTTATCCCACTTTTAACCGAAGTGAATCTAGTTTACCCAGTTTGGAGATTTGACAATTTCTTCTTGATACTAATAAAACCAGAATGAATCACGATGTAAGAAGCTTGATTTGGACTCATTAATCAGTTTAGAATCACCCTGAAGTTGAATCAATATCATTGGAGTTATGATGACGAAGTTATCCCACTTTTAACCGAAGTAAATCCAGTTTACCCTGTTTGGAGATTTGGCAATTTCTTCTTGATTCTATTCAAACCAGAATGAATCACGATGTAAGAAGCTTGATTTGAACTCAAAAATCAGTGTAGAATCACCCTGAAGTTGAATCAAGATCATAGGAGTTATGATGAAGAAGTTATCCTAGTTTTAACCGAAGTGATTCCAGTTTGCCCTGTTTGGAGAGTTGGCAATTTCTTCTTGATTCTAATCAAACCATAATGAATAAAGATGTAAAAATCTTGATTTGGACTCATAAATCAGTGGATAATCACCCTGAAGTTGAATCAATATCGTAGGAATTATGATGAAGAATTTATCCCACTTTTAACCAAAGTGAATCCAGTTTACCCTGTTTGGAGATTTGGCAATTTCTTCTTGATACTAATAAAACCAGAATGAATCACAATGTAAGAAGCTTGATTTGGACTCATAAATCAGTGTAGAATCACCCTGAAGTTGAATCAAGATCATAGGAGTTATGATGAAGAAGTTATCCCACTTTTAACCGAAGTGATTCCAGTTTGCCATGTTTGGAGAGTTGGCAATTTCTTCTTGATACTAATAAAACCAGAACGAATCAGGATGTAAGAAGTTTGATTTGTAATCATAAATAAGTTTAGAATCACCCTGAAGTTGAATCAAGATCATAGGAGTTATGATGAAGAAGTTATCCCACTTTTAACCGAAGTAAATCCAGTTTACCATGTTTGGAGATTTGGCAATTTCTTCTTGATTCTATTCAAACCATAATGAATCAAGATGCAAGAATCCTGATTTGGACTCATAAATCAGTGTATAATCACCCTGACGTTGAAGAAATATCATAGGAATTATGATGAAGAAGTTATCCCACTTTTAACCGAAGTGAATCCAGTTTACCCTGTTTGGAGATTTGGCAATTTCTTCTTGATACTAATAAAACCAGAAAGAATCACGATGTAAGAAGCTGGATTTGGAATCATAAATCAGTGGATAATCACCCTGAAGTTGAATCAATATCATAGGAGTTATGATGAAGAAGTTATCCCACTTTTAACCGAAGTGAATCTAGTTTACCCTGTTTGGAGATTTGACAATTTCTTCTTGATACTAATAAAACCAGAATGAATCACGATGTAAGAAACTTGATTTGGACTCATTAATCAGTTTAGAATCACCCTGAAGTTGAATCAATATCATTGGAGTTATGATGACGAAGTTATCCCACTTTTAACCGAAGTAAACCCAGTTTACCCTGTTTGGAGATTTGGCAATTTCTTCTTGATTCTAATCAAACCAGAATGAATCACGATGTAAGAAGCTTGATTTGAACTCAAAAATCAGTGTAGAATCACCCTGAAGTTGAATCAAGATCATAGGAGTTATGATGAAGAAGTTATTCCACTTTTAACCGAAGTGACTCCAGTTTATCCTGTTTGGAGATTTGGTAATTTCTTCTTGATACAAATAAAACCAGAATTAATCACGATGTAAGAATCTTGATTTGGACTCATAAATCAGTGTAGAATCACCCTGAAGTTGAGTCAAGATCATAGGAGTTATGATGAAGAAGTTATCCCACTTTTAACCGATGTGACTCCAATTTACCTTGTTTGGAGATTTGGCAATTTCTTCTTAATTCTAATCAAACCAGAATGAATCACGATGTAAGAAGCTTGATTTAGACTCATAAATCAGTGCAGAATCATCCTGAAGTTAAATCAATATCATTGGACTTATGATGAAGAAGTTATTCAATTTTTAACCGAAGTGATTCCAGTTTACCCTGTTTGGAGATTTGGCAATTTCTTCTTGATTCTAATCAAACCAGAATGAATCACGATGTAAGAAGCTTGATTTGAACTGGAAAATCAGTGTAGAATCACCCTGAAGTTGAATCAATATCATTGGAGTTATGATGAAGAAGTTATCCCACTTTTAACCGAAGTCATTCCAGTTTACCCTGTTTGGAGATTTGGCAATTTCTTCTTGATTCAAATCAAACCAGAATGAATCACGATGTAAGAAGCTTAATTTGTACTCATAAATTATTGTAAATCACCCTGAAGTTAAATCAAGATCATAGGAGTTATGATGAAGAAGTTATCCCACTTTTAACCGAATTGATTCCAGTTTGCCCTATTTGGAGAGTTTGCAATTTCTTCTTGATTATAATCAAACCATAATGAATCAAGATGTAAGAATCTTGATTTGGACTCATAAATCAGTGGATAATCACTCTGAAGTTGAATCAATATCATAGGAGTTATGATGAAGAAGTTATCCCACTTTTAACCGAAGTGATTCCAGTTTACCCTGTTTGGAGATTTGGCAATTTCTTCTTGATTCAAATCAAACCAGAATGAATCACGATGTAAGAAGCTTGATTTGTACTCATAAATAAGTGTAAATCACCCAGAAGTTGAATCAATATCATAGGAGTTATGATGAAGAAGTTATCCCACTTTTAACCGAAGTAAATCGAGTTTACCCTGTTTAAAGATTTGACAATTTCTTCTTGATTCTAATCAAACCAGAATTAGTCATGATGTAAGAAGCTTGATTTGAACTCATCAATCAGTGTAGAATCACCCTGAAGTTGAATCAATATCATTGGAGTTACGATAAAGAAGTTAGCCCACTTTTAACCGAAGTGAATCCAGTTTACCCTGTTTGGAGATTGGGCAATTACTTCTTGATTCTAATCGAACCAGAATGAATCAAGATGTAAGAAGCTTTATTTGGACTCATAAATCAGTGCACAATCATCCTGAAGTTGAATCAATATCATTGGACTTATGATGTAGAAGTTATTCCACTTTTAACTGAAGTGATTCCAGTTTACCCTGTTTGGAGATTTGACAATTTCTTCTTGATTCAAATCAAACCAGAATGAATCACGATGTAAGAAGCTTGATTTGTACTCATAAATTATTGTAAATCACCCTGAAGTTGAATCAATATCATAGGAGTTATGATGAAGAAGTTATCCCACTTTTAACCGAAGTGATTCCAGTTTACCCTGTTTGGAGATTTGGCAATTTATTCTTGATACTAATAAAACCAGAATTAATCATGATGTAAGAAGCTTGATTTGGACTCATAAATCCGTGTAGAATCACCTTGAAGTTGAATCAAGATCATATAGTTATGATGAAGAAGTTATCCCACTTTTAACCGAAGTGATTCCAGTTTGCCCTGTTTGGAGAGTTTGCAATTTCTTCTTGATTCTAATCAATCCATAATGAATCAAGATGTAAGAATCTTGATTTGGACTCATAAATCAGTGGATAATCACTCTGAAGTTGAATCAATATCATAGGAGTTATGATGAAGAAGTTATCCCACTTTTATCCGAAGTGAATCCAGTTTATCCTGTTTGGAGATTTGGCAATTTATTCTTGATACTAATAAAACCAGAATGAATCACGATGTAAGAAGCTTGATTTGGACTCATAAATCAGTGTAGGATCACCCTGAAGTTGAATCAAGACCATATGAGTTATGATGAAGAAGTTATCCCACTTTTAGCCAAAGTGATTCTAGTTTGCCCTGTTTGGAGAGTTGGCAATTTCTTCTTGATACTAATAAAATTATAATGAATCACGATGTAAGAAGCTTGATTTGGACTCATAAATCTGTGTAGAATCACCCTGAAGTTGAATCAAGATCATAGGAGTTATGATGAAGAAGTTATTCCACTTTTAACCGATGTGATTCCAGTTTACCTTGTTTGGAGATTTGGCAATTTTTTCTTGATTCAATTCAAACCAGAATGAATCACGATGTAAGAAGCTTGATTTTTACTCATAAATTAGTGTAAATCACCCTGAAGTTGAATCAATATCATAGGAGTTATGATGAAGAAGTTATCCCACTTTTAACCGAAGTGATTCCAGTTTGCCATGTTTGGAGATTTGGCAATTTATTCTTGATACTAATAAAACCATAATGAATCACGATGTAAGAAGCTTGATTTGGACTCATTAATAAGTGTAGAGTCACCCTGAAGTTGAATCAAGATCATAGGAGTTATGATGAAGAAGTTATCCCACTTTTAACCGAAGTGACTCCAGTTTACCCTGTTTGGAGATTTGGTAATTTCTTCTTGATACAAATAAAAACAGAATGAATCACGATGTAAGAATCTTGATTCGGAATCATAAATCAGTGTAGAATCACCCTGAAGTTGAATCAAGATCATAGGAGTTATGATGAAGAAGTTATCCCAGTTTTAACCGAAGTGATTCCAGTTTGCCCTGTTTGGAGAGTTGGCAATTTCTTCTTGATTCTAATCAAACCATAATGAATCAAGATGTAAGAATCTTGATTTGGACTCATAAATCAGTGGACAATCACCCTGAAGTTGAATCAATATCTTAGGAATTATGATGAAGAATTTATCCCACTTTTAACCGAAGTGAATCCAGTTAACCCTGTTTGGAGATTTGGCAATTTCTTCTTGATAATAATAAAACCAGAATGAATCACAATATAAGAAGCTTGATTTGGACTCATAAATCAGTGTAGAATCACCCTGAAGTTGAATCAAGATCATAGGAGTTATGATGAAGAAGTTATCCCACTTTTAACCGAAGTGATTCCAGTTTGCCCTATTTGGAGAGTTTGCAATTTCTTCTTGATTCTAATCAAACCATAATGAATCAAGATGTAAGAATCTTGATTTGGACTCATAAATCAGTGGATAATCACCCTGAAGTTGAATCAATATCATAGGAGTTATGATGAAGAAGTTATCCCACTTTTAACCGAAGTGATTCCAATGTAAGAATATTGATTTGGACTCATAAATCAGTTTAGAATCACCCTGAATTTGAATCAAGATCATAGGTGTTATGATGAAGAAGTTATCCCACTTTTAACCGAAGTGATTCCAATTTACCCTGTTTGGAGAGTTGGCAATTTCTTCTTGATTCTAATCAAACCATAATGAATCACGATGTAAGAAGCTTGATTTGGACTCATAAATCAGTGGATAATCACCCTGAAGTTGAATCAATATCATATGAGTTATGATAAAGAAGTTGTCCCACTTTTAACCGAAGTGAATCCAGTTTATCCTGTTTAGAGATTTGACAATTTCTTCTTGATACTAATAAAACCGGAATTAATCAGGATGTAACAAGCTTGATTTGGACTCGTAAATCAGTGTAGAATCACCCTGAAGTTGAATCAAGATCATAGGAGTTATGATGAAGAAGTTATCCCACTTTTAACCGAAGTGATTCCAGTTTGCCCTGTTTGGAGATTAGGCAATTTCTTCTTGATACTAATAAAACCAGAATGAATCACGATGTAAGAAGCTTGATTTGGACTCATAAATCAGTGTAGAATCACCCTGAAGTTGAATCAAGATCATAAGAGTTATGATGAAGAAGTTATCCCACTTTTAACCGAAGTGATTCCAGTTTGCCCTGTTTCGAGATTTGGCAATTTCTTCTTGATTCTAATCAAAATATAATGAATCAAGATGTAAGAATATTGATTTGGAATCATAAATCAGTGGATAATCACCCAGAAGTTGAATCAATATCATAGGAGTTATGATGAAGAAGTTATCCCACTTTTAACCGAAGTGAATCCAGTTTACCCTATTTGGAGATTTGGCAATTTCTTCTTGATACTAATAAAACCATAATAAATCACGATGTAAGAAGCTTGAGTTAGACTCATAAATCAGTGTAGAATCACCCCTAAGTTGAATCAAGATTATAGGAGTTATGATGAAGAAGTTATCCCACTTTTAACCGAAGTGATTCCAGTTTGCCCTGTTTGGAGAGTTGGCAATTTCTTCTTGATACTAATAAAAACAGAACGAATCACGATGTAAGAAACTTGATTTGGACTCATAAATAAGTTTAGAATCACCTTGAAGTTGAATCAAGATCATAGGAGTTATGATGAAGAAGTTATCCAACTTTTAACCGAGGTTACTCTAATTTACCTTGTTTAGAGATTTGGCAATTTCTTCTTGATTCTAATCAAACCAGAATGAATCAAGATGTAAGAAGCTTGATTTGGACTCATCAATCAGTGGATAATCATCCTGAAGTTGAATCAATATCATAGGAGTTATGATGAAGATGTTATTCCACTTTTAACCGAAGTGATTCCAGTTTATCCTGTTTGGAGATTTGGCAATTTCTTCTTGATTCTAATCAAACAAGAATGAATCAAGATGTAAGAATATTGATTTGGACTCATAAATCAGTGTAAAATCATCCTGAATTTGAATCAATATCATTGGACTTATGATGAAGAAGTTATCCCACTTTTAACCGAAGTGATACCAGTTTGCCCTGTTTCGAGATTTGGCAATTTGTTCTTGATACAAATAAAAACAAAATGAATCATGATGTAAGAAGCTTGATATGGACTCATATATCATTTTAGAATCACCCTGAATTTGAATCAAGATCATAGGAGTTATGATGAAGAAGTTATCCGACTTTTAACCTAAGTGACTTCAGTTTACCCTGTTTGGAGATTTGGCAATTTCTTCTTGATCCTAATCAAACCAGAATGAATAAAGATGTAAGAAGCTTGATTTGGACTCATCAATCAGTGGATAATCATCCTGAAGTTGAATCAATATCATAGGAGTTATGATGAAGATGTTATTCCACTTTTAACCGAAGTGATTCCAGTTTATCCTGTTTGGAGATTTGGCAATTTCTTCTTGATTCTAATCAAACAAGAACGAATCAAGATGTAAGAATATTGATTTGGACTCATAAATCAGTGTAAAATCATCCTGAAGTTGAATCAATATCATTGGACTTATGATGAAGAAGTTATCTCACTTTTAACCGAAGTGATTCCAGTTTGCCCTGTTTGGAGATTTGGCAATTTATTCTTGATACTAATAAAACCAAAATGATTCACGATGTAAGAAGATTGATTTGAAATCATTAATCATTATATAATCACCCTGAAGTTGGATCAAGATCATAGGAGTTATGATGAAGAAGTTATCCCAATTTTAACAAAAGTGATTCTAGTTTACCCTGTTTCGAGATTTGGCAATTTCTTCTTGATACAAATAAAAACAAAATGAATCATGATGTAAGAAGCTTGATATGGACTCATATATCATTTTAGAATCACCCTGAATTTGAATCAAGATCATAGGAGTTATGATGAAGAAGTTTTCCGACTTTTAACCTAAGTGACTTCAGTTTACCCTGTTTGGAGATTTGGCAATTTCTTCTTGATTCTAATCAAACCAGAATGAATCAAGATGTAAGAAGCTTGATTTGGACTCATAAATAAGTGGATAATCACCCAGAAGTTGAATCAATATCATAGGAGTTATGATGAAGAAGTTATCACACTTTTAACCGAAGTGAATCCAGTTTACCCTATTTGGAGATTTGGCAATTTCTTCTTGATACTAATAAAACCATAATAAATCACGATGTAAGAAGCTTGATTTGGACTCATAAATCAGTGTAGAATCACCCTGAAGTTGAATCAAGATCATAGGAGTTATGATGAAGAAGTTATCCAACTTTTAACCGAAGTGATTCCAGTTTGCCCTATTTGGAGAGTTGGCAATTTCTTCTTGATACTAATAAAACCAGAACGAATCATGATGTAAGAAGCTTGATTTGGAATCATAAATAAGTTTAGAATCACCCTGAAGTTGAATCAAGATCATAGGAGTTATGATGAAGAAGTTATCGCACTTTTAACCGAGGTTACTCTAATTTACCTTGTTTAGAGTTTTGGCAATTTCTTCTTGATTCTAATCAAACCAGAATGAATCAAGACGTAAGAAGCTTGATTTGGACTCATCAATCAGTGGATAATCATCCTGAAGTTGAATCAATATCATAGGAGTTATGATGAAGATGTTATTCCACTTTTAACCGAAGTGATTCCAGTTTATCCTGTTTGGAGATTTGGCAATTTCTTCTTGATTCTAATCAAACAAGAACGAAACAAGATGTAAGAATATTGATTTGGACTCATAAATCAGTGTAAAATCATCCTGAAGTTGAATCAATATCATTGGACTTATGATGAAGAAGTTATCCCACTTTTAACCGAAGTGATTCCAGTTTGCCCTGTTTGGAGATTTGGCAATTTAATCTTGATACTAATAAAACCAAAATGATTCACGATAGAAGAAGATTGATTTGAACTCATTAATCAGTATATAATCACCCTGAAGTTGGATCAAGATCATAGGAGTTATGATGAAGAAGTTATCCCAATTTTAACAAAAGTGATTCTAGTTTACCCTGTTTCGAGATTTGGCAATTTCTTCTTGATACAAATAAAAACAAAATGAATCATGATGTAAGAAGCTTGATATGGACTCATATATCATTTTAGAATCACCCTGAATTTGAATCAAGATCATAGGAGTTATGATGAAGAAGTTATCCCACTTTTAACCTAAGTGACTTCAGTTTACCCTCGTTGGAGATTTGGCAATTTTTTCTTGATTCTAATCAAACCAGAATGAATCAAGATGTAAGAAGCTTGATTTGGACTCATAAATCAGTTTAAATCACCCTGAATTTGAATCAAGATCATAGGAGTTATGATGAAGAAGTTATCCGACTTTTAACCGAAGTGACTTAAGTTTACCCTGTTTGGAGATTTGACATTTTATTCTTGATACAAATAAAACCAGAATGAATCGCGATGTAAGAAGCTTGATTTGGACTCATAAATCAGTTTAGAATCACCCTGAATTTGAATCAAGATCATAGGAGTTATGATGAAGAAGTTATCCCACTTTTAACCGAAGTGAATCCAGTTTACCCTGTTTGGAGATTTGGCAATTTCTTCTTGATACAAATAAAATCAGAATGAATCACGATGTCTGAAGCTTGATTTGGAGTCATAAATCAGTTTAGAATCACCCTGAATTTGAATCAAGATCATAGGAGTTATGATGAAGAAGTTATCCCACTTTTAACCGAAGTGATTCCAGTTTGCCCTGTTTGGAGAGTTGGCAATTTCTTCTTGATACTAATAAAACCAGAACGAATCACGATGTAAGAAGCTTGATTTGGACTCATAAATAAGTTTAGAATCACCCTGAAGTTGAATCAAGATCATAGGAGTTATGATGAAGAAGTTATCCCACTTTTAACCGAAGTGACTCGAATTTACCTTGTTTGGAGATTTGGCAATTTATTCTTGATACTAATAAAACCAGAATGAATCACGATGTAAGAAGCTTTATTTGGACTCATTAATCAGTTTAGAATCACCCTGAAGTTGAATCAAGATCATAGGAGTTATGATGAAGAAGTTATCGCACTTTTAACCGAAGTGATTCCAATTTACCCTGTTTGGAGATTTGGCAATTTCTTCTTGATACAAATAAAAAAACGAATGAATCACGATATAAGAAGCTTAATTTGGACTCATAAATCAGTTTAGAATCACCCTGAATTTGAATCAAGATTATAGGTGTTATGATGAAGAAGTTATCCCACTTTTAACCGAAGTGTTCCAGTTGGCCCTGTTTGGAGATTTGGAAATTTCTTCTTGATTCTAATCAAACCAGAATGAATTAAGATGTAAGAAGCTTGATTTGGACTCATCAATCAGTGGATAATCATCCTGAAGTTGAATCAATATCATAGGAGTTATGATGAAGATGTTATTCCACTTTTAACCGAAGTGATTCCAGTTTATCCTGTTTGGAGATTTGGCAATTTCTTCATGATTCTAATCAAACAAGAACGAATCAAGATGTAAGAATCTTGATTTGGACTCATAAATCAGTGTAAAATCATCATGAAGTTGAATCAATATCATTGGGCTTATGATGAAGAAGTTATCCCACTTTTAACCGAAGTGATTCCAGTTTGCCCTGTTTGGAGATTTGGCAATTTATTCTTGATACTAATAAAACCAGAATGCTTCACGATGTAAGAAGATTGATTTGAACTCATTAATCAGTGTTTAATCACCCTGAAGTTGAATCAAGATCATAGGAGTTATGATGAAGAAGTTATCCCAATTTTAACAGAAGTGATTCCAGTTTACCCTGTTTGGAGATTTGGTAATTTCTTCTTGATACAAATAAAAAAAAATGAATCATGACGTAAGAAGCTTGATATGGACTCATATATCATTTTAGAATCACCCTGAATTTGAATCAAGATCATAGGAGTTATGATGAAGAAGTTATCCCACTTTTAACCGAAGTGATTCCAATTTACCTTGTTTGAAGAGTTGGCAATTTCTTCTTGATTCTAATCAAAACATAATGAATCAAGATGTAAGAATCTTGATTTTTACTCATAAATCAGTGGATAATCACCATGAATTTGAATCAGTATCATAGGAGTTATGATGAAAAAGTTATCCCACTTTTAACCGAAGTGAATCCAATTTACCATGTTTGGAGATTTGGTAATTTCTTCATGATACTAATAAAACCAGAATGAATCACGATGTAAGAAGCTTGATTTGGACTCATAAATAAGTGTAGAATCACCCTGAAGTTGAATCAAGATCATAGGAGTTATGATGAAGAAGTTATCCCACTTTTAACCGAAGTTACTCTAATTTACCTTGTTTGGAGATTTGGCAATTTCTTCTTGATTCTAATCAAACCAGAATGAATCAAGATGTAAGAAGCTTTATTTGGACTCATAAATCAGTGTAAAATAACCCTGAATTTTAATCAAGATCATAGGAGTTATGATGAAGAAGTTATCCCACTTTTAACCAAAGTGATTCCAGTTTGCCCTATTTGGAGAGTTGGCAATTTCTTCTTGATACTAATAAAATCAGAACGAATCATGATGTAAGAAGCTTGATTTGGACTCATAAATAAGTTTAGAATCACCCTGAAGTTGAATCAAGATCATAGGAGTTATGATGAAGAAGTTATCCCACTTTTAACCGAGGTTACTCTAATTTACCTTGTTTAGAGTTTTGGCAATTTCTTCTTGATTCTAATCAAACCAGAATGAATCAAGATGTAAGAAGCTTGATTTGGACTCATCAATCAGTGGATAATCATCCTGAAGTTGAATCAATATCATAGGAGTTATGATGAATATGTTATTCCACTTTTAACCGAAGTGATTCCAGTTTATCCTGTTTGGAGATTTGGCAATTTCTTCTTGATTCTAATCAAACAAGAACGAATCAAGATGTAAGAATCTTGATTTGGACTCATAAATCAGTGTAAAATCATCCTGAAGTTGAATCAATATCATTGGACTTATGATGAAGAAGTTATCCCACTTTTAACCGAAGTGATTCCAATTTGCCCTGTTTGGAGATTTGGCAATTTATTCTTGATACTAATAAAACCAGAATGATTCACGATGTAAGAAAATTGATTTGAACTCATTAATCAGTATATAATCACCCTGAAGTTGGATCAAGATCATAGGAGTTATGATGAAGAAGTTATCCCAATTTTAACAAAAGTGATTCCAGTTTACCCTGTTTCGAGATTTGGCAATTTCTTCTTGATACAAATAAAAAAAAATGAATCATGATGTAAGAAGTTTGATATGGACTCATATATCATTTTAGAATCACCCTGAATTTGAATCAAGATCATAGGAGTTATGATGAAGAAGTTATCCAACTTTTAACCTAAGTGACTTCAGTTTACCCTGTTTGGAGATTTGGCAATTTCTTCTTGATTCTAATCAAACCAGAATGAATCAAGATGCAAGAAGCTTGATTTGGACTCATAAATCAGTTTAAATCACCTTGAATTTGAATCAAGATCATAGGAGTTATGATGAAGAAGTTATCCGACTTTTAACCGAAGTGACTTAAGTTTACCCTGTTTGGAGATTTGACATTTTATTCTTGATACAAATAAAACCAGAATGAATCGCGATGTAAGAAGCTTGATTTGGACTCATAAATCAGTTTAGAATCACCCTGAATTTGAATCAAGATCATAGGAGTTATGATGAAGAAGTTATCCCACTTTTAACCGAAGTGAATCCAGTTTACCCTGTTTGGAGATTTGGCAATTTCTTCTTGATACAAATAAAACCAGAATGAATCACGATGTCTGAAGCTTGATTTGGAGTCATAAATCAGTTTAGAATCACCCTGAATTTGAATCAAGATCATAGGAGTTATGATGAAGAAGTTATCCCACTTTTAACCGAAGTGATTCCAGTTTGCCCTGTTTGGAGAGTTGGCAATTTCTTCTTGATACTAATAAAACCAGAACGAATCACGATGTAAGAAGCTTGATTTGGACTCATAAATAAGTTTAGAATCACCCTGAAGTTGAATCAAGATCATAGGAGTTATGATGAAGAAGTTATCCCACTTTTAACCGAAGTGACTCGAATTTACCTTGTTTGGAGATTTGGCAATTTATTCTTGATACTAATAAAACCAGAATGAATCACGATGTAAGAAGCTTTATTTGGACTCATTAATCAGTTTAGAATCACCCTGAAGTTGAATCAAGATCATAGGAGTTATGATGAAGAAGTTATCCCACTTTTAACCGAAGTGATTCCAGTTTACCCTGTTTGGAGATTGGCAATTTCTTCTTGATACAAATAAAAAAACGAATGAATCACGATGTAAGAAGCTTAATTTGGACTCATAAATCAGTTTAGAATCACCCTGAATTTGAATCAAGATTATAGGTGTTATGATGAAGAAGTTATCCCACTTTTAACCGAAGTGATTCCAGTTTGCCATGTTTGGAGATTTGGCAATTTCTTCTTGATTCTAATCAAACCAGAATGAATTAAGATGTAAGAAGCTTGATTTGGACTCATCAATCAGTGGATAATCATCCTGAAGTTGAATCAATATCATAGGAGTTATGATGAAGATGTTATTCCACTTTTAACCGAAGTGATTCCAGTTTATCCTGTTTGGAGATTTGGCAATTTCTTCTTGATTCTAATCAAACAAGAACGAATCAAGATGTAAGAATCTTGATTTGGACTCATAAATCAGTGTAAAATCATCATGAAGTTGAATCAATATCATTGGGCTTATGATGAAGAAGTTATCCCACTTTTAACCGAAGTGATTCCAGTTTGCCCTGTTTGGAGATTTGGCAATTTATTCTTGATACTAATAAACCAGAATGACTTCACGATGTAAGAAGCTTGATTTGAACTCATTAATCAGTGTTTAATCACCCTGAAGTTGAATCAAGATCATAGGAGTTATGATGAAGAAGTTATCCCCAATTTTAACCGAAGTGATTCCAGTTTACCCTGTTTGGAGATTTTGGCAATTTCTTCTTGATACAAATAAAAAAAAATGAATCATGATGCAAGAAGCTTGATTTGGACTCATATATCAGTTTTAGAATCACCCTGAATTTGAATCAAGATCATAGGAGTTATGATGAAGAAGTTATCCCACTTTTAACCGAAGTGATTCCAATTACCTTGTTGAGAGTTGGCAATTTCTTCTTGATTCTAATCAAAACCATAATGAATCAAGATGTAAGAATCTTGATTTGGACTCATAAATCAGTGGATAATCACCATGAATTTGAATCAGTATCATAGGAGTTATGATGAAAAAGTTATCCCACTTTTAACCGAAGTGAATCCAATTTACCATGTTTGGAGATTTGGTAATTTCTTCTTGATACTAATAAAACCAGAATGAATCACGATGTAAGAAGCTTGATTTGGACTCATAAATAAGTGTAGAATCACCCTGAAGTTGAATCAAGATCATAGGAGTTATGTTGAAGAAGTTATCCCACTTTTAACCGAACTGATTCCAGTTTGCCCCGTTGTGAGAGTTGGCAATTTCTTCTTGATACTAATAAAACCAGAACGAATGACGATGTAAGAAGCTTGATTTGGACTCATAAATAAGTTTAGAATCACCCTGAAGTTGAATCAAGATCATAGGAGTTATGATGAAGAAGTTATCCCACTTTTAACCGAAGTTACTCTAATTTACCTTGTTTGGAGATTTGGCAATTTCTTCTTGATTCTAATCAAACCAGAATGAATCAAGATGTAAGAAGCTTTATTTGGACTCATAAATCAGTGTAAAATCACCCTGAATTTTAATCAAGATCATAGGAGTTATGATGAAGAAGTTATCCCACTTTTAACCGAAGTGATTCCAGTTTGCCCTGTTTGGAGAGTTGGCAATTTCTTCTTGATACTAATAAAATCAGAATGAATCACGATGTAAGAAGCTTGATTTGGACTCATAAATAAGTTAGGAATCACCCTGAAGTTGAATCAAGATCATAGGAGTTATGATGAAGAAGTTATCCCACTTTTAACCGAAGGTTACTCTAATTTACCTTGTTTAGAGTTTTTGGCAATTTCTTCTTGATTCTAATCAAAACCAAATGAACACGATGTTAAGAGAGCTTGATGTGGACTCATAAATCAGTGGATAATCACCCTGAAGTTGAATCAAGTTATTCATAGGAGTTATGATAAAGAATTTGTCCCACTTTTAACCGAAGTGTTGAATCCAGTTTTACCCTGTTTGGAGATTTTGACAAATTCTTCTTTGATACTAATTAAACCGGAATTAATCAGGATTAAACAAGCTTGATTTGGAGTTGTAAATCAGTGTAGAATCACCCTGAAGTTGAATCAAGATCATAGGAGTTATGATGAAGAAGTTATTCCACTTTTAACCGAAGTGATTCCAATTTACCCTGTTTAGAGATTTGGCAATTTCTTCTTGATTCAAATTAAAACAGAATGAATCACGATGTAAGAAGATTGATTTGGACTCATAAATCAGTGTAGAATCACCCTGAAGTTGAATCAAGATCATAGGAGTTATGATGAAGAAGTTATCCCACTTTTAAACGAAGTGATTCCAGTTTGCCCTGTTTGGAGATTTGACAATTTATTCTTGATACTAATAAAACCAGAATGAATCACGATGTAAGAAACTTTATTTGGACTCATAAATCAGTTTAGAATCACCCTGAAGTTGAATCAAGATCATAGGAGTTATGATGAAGAAGTTATCCCACTTTTAACCGAAGTGATCTCAATTTACCCTGTTTGGAGATTTGGCAATTTCTTCTTGATTCTAATCAAACCAGAATGAATCAAGATGTAAGAAGCTTTATTTGGACTCATAAATCAGTGTAAAATCACCATGAATTTTAATCAAGATCATAGGAGTTATGATGAAGAAGTTATCCAACTTTTAACCTAAGTGACTTCAGTTTACCCTGTTTGGAGATTTGGCAATTTCATCTTGATTCTAATCAAACCAGAATGAATCAAGATGTAAGAATCTTGATTTGGACTCATAAATCAGTTTAAATCACCCTGAATTTGAATCAAGATCATAGGAGTTATGATGAAGAAGTTATCCGACTTTTAACCGAAGTGACTTAAGTTTACCCTGTTTGGAGATTTGACATTTTATTCTTGATACAAATAAAACCAGAATGAATCGCGATGTAAGAAGCTTGATTTGGACTCATACATCAGTTTAGAATCACCCTGAATTTGAATCAAGATCATAGGAGTTATGAAGAAGAAGTTATCCCACTTTTAACCGAAGTGAATCCAGTTTACCCTGTTTGGAGATTTGGCAATTTCTTCTTGATACAAAAAAACCAGAATGAATCACGATGTCTGAAGCTTGATTTGGACTCATAAATCAGTTTAGAATCACCCTGAATTTGAATCAAGATCATAGGAGTTATGATGAAGAAGTTATCCCACTTTTAACCGAAGTGATTCCAGTTTGCCCTGTTTGGAGAGTTGGCAATTTCTTCTTGATACTAATAAAACCAGAAACGAATCATGATTGTAAAGCTTGATTTGGAATCATAAATAAGTTTAGAATCACCCTGAAGTTGAATCAAGATCATAAGGAGTTATGATGAAGAAAAGTATCCCACTTTAAACCGAGGTTACTCCAATTTACCCTGTTTGGAGAGTTTGGCAATTTTCGTTTCTTGATTCTAATTCAAGACCAGAAATGAATCACGGATGGTAAAGAAACTTGATTTGGACTCTATCAATCAGTTAGATAATCATCCTGAAGTTGAATCAATATCATAGGAGTTATGATGAAGAAGTTATCCCACTTTTAAACCGAAGTGATTCCAGTTTACCCTGTTTGGGAGTTGGGCAATTTCTTCTTGATACTAAATAAACCAGAATGAATCACGATGTAAGAAGCTTGATTTGGACTCATAAATCAGTGGTAAATCACCCTGAAGTTGAATCAATATCATAGGACTTATGATGAAGAAGTTATCCCACTTTTTAACCGAAGTGAATCCAGTTTACCCTGTTTGGAGATTTGACAATTTCTTCTTGATACTAAATAAAACCAGAATGAATCAGGATGTAACAAGCTTGATTTGGACTCATAATCAGTGTAGAATCACCCTGAAGTTGAATCAAGATCATAGGAGTTATGATGAAGAAGTTATCCCACTTTTAACCGAAGTGATTCCAGTTTACCCTGTTTGGAGATTTGACAATTTTCTTCTTGATACTAATAAAAACAGAATGAATCACGATGTAAAAGCTTGATTTGGACTCCAAAAATCAGTTAGAATCACCCTGAAGTTGAATCAAGATCATAAGAGTTAGGATGAAGAAGTTATCCCACTTTTAACCGAAGTGATTCCAGTTTGCCATGTTTGGAGATTTGGCAATTTCTTCTTTGATTCTATCAACCATAATGAATAAAGATGTAAGAAGCTTGATTTGGACTCATAAATCAGTGGGATAAATCACCCAGAAATTGAATCAAATCATCAGGAAGTTATGAATGAAGGAGTTATCCCCTTAACCGAAGTGATCCAGTTTACCCTATTGGAGATTTGGCAATTTCTTCTTGATACTAATAAAACCATAATAATCACGATGTAAAGAAGCTTGATTTGGACTCATAAATCAGTGTAGAATCACCCTGAAGTTGAATCAAGATCATAGGAGTTATGATGAAGAAGTTATCCCCTTTTAACCGAAAGTGATTCCAGGTTTTGGCCCTGTTTGGAGAGTTGGCAATTTCTTCTTGGAATACTCAATAAAAACAGAAACGAATCATGATGTAGAAGCTTGAATTTGGAATCATAAATAAGTTTAGATCACCCTGAAGGCTGAATCAAGATCATAGGAGTTATGATGAAGAAGTTATCCCACTCTTAAACCGAGGTTACCCTAATTTACCTTGTTTAGAGTTTTGGCAATTCTTCTTGATTCTAATCAAACCAGAATGAATAAGCTGTAAGAAGCTTGATTTGGACTCATTAATCAGTGGATAATCATCCCTGAAGTTGAATCAATATCATAGGAGTTATGATGAAGATGTTATTCCACTTTTAACCGAAGTGATTCCAGTTTATCCTGTTTGGAGATTTGGCAATTTCTTCTTGATTCTAATCAAACAAGAACGAATCAAGATGTAAGAATCTTGATTTGGACTCATAAATCAGTGTAAAATCATCCTGAAGTTGAATCAAGATCATTGGGAGCTTATGATGAAGAAGTTATCCCACTTTTAACCGAAGTGATTCCAGTTTGCCCTGTTTGGAGATTTGGCAATTTATTCTTGATACTAATAAAACCAGAATGCTTCACGATGTAAGAAGATTGATTTGAACTCATTAATCAGTGTTTAATCACCCTGAAGTTGAATCAAGATCATAGGAGTTATGATGAAGAAGTTATCCCAATTTTAACAAAAGTGATTCCACTTTTAACCGAAACTTGATATGGACTCATATATCATTTTAGAATCACCCTGAATTTGAATCAAGATCATAGGAGTTATGATGAAGAAGTTATCCCACTTTTAACCGAAGTGATTCCAATTTACCTGTTTGAAGAGTTGGCAATTTCTTCTTGATTCTAATCAAAACATAATGAATCAAGATGTAAGAATCTTGATTTGAACTCATAAATCAGTGGATAATCACCATGAATTGAATCAGTATCATAGGAGTTATGATGAAGAAGTTATCCCACTTTTAACCGAAGTGAATCCAATTTACCATGTTTGGAGATTTGGTGATTTCTTCTTGATACTAATAAAACCAGAATGAATCACGATGTAAAGAAGCTTGATTTGGACTCATAAATAAGTGTAGAATCACCCTGAAGTTGAATCAAGATCATAGGAGTTATGATGAAGAAGTTATCCCACTTTTAACCGA
>CAJHQQ010003191.1:0-49064 GCA_905132885.1 Moricandia moricandioides | reverse complement strand
CTACAGACCCACAAGAGAAATGCGGATGCCGTAGCGACCAGGCGTAGCGACCAGGCGTGGTCGCTACAGGCAAAAATCCTGAGGAGCTGAAATATTCTAAGTGTCGTAGCGACCAGGCGTAGCGACCACAGCTGGTCGCTACAGGCAAAAATACCCAAATTTTTATGGGTCAACCCGGGTTTGTTGGGTTGATCCGACTTGTTTTTTGGACTCCTATATATAGTTTTAGACCCTAAAACCCTAGGGAGATCTTTTTTTCTCTCAAAAACTTTATCTAAACTAATAAAGCTTGAATCTTTTGATCATTGGAAGGAAGTACTTCATTTTTATTGTGTTTTTCTTGCTCATTAACATGATTTGCCTTGAATCTCATATGGGTTTAAGGTTTCTCATGGAAAGTATTGAGTAGTGAACTTGTGATTCATGGGTTAAGTAGATTAGGGTGATTAGGTGGATATTTAGAATGTCTCTTGCTTGATTAACATTATTCTATGCTTACTAAGTGTTCTTAATGCTAGATTAGACTTGATCACTCTTATCTAGATCTTAAGCTATTTTATGCCCGAAAGGTGTTTGTTGAAATGCTTGAATGAATTTAGTATTGCTCTAGCTTGAATAACCAAAGACATTTGATGTTAGGATTGCTAGATGGTTAGTAGACTTAATCATAATGCTTGTTTGATAGTATTAAGCCAAAGACATTTGATGTTTAGTACTTGATTACAAAGGGATTTCTATCATGGAAGTGGATTAGTCTATTTTATGAGTTCTAGACCTATAGAATTGTTGATTGTTTTGTTTGTGAATCCTAGATTGAATCTTGATCACCCGATATCGATTATCTTGCCCATGGATCCATCCTTAGCTATTGATTGAAAGTTTGATTCTTGCACTTATTTCTTGTTTGAATTTGAGATCACCTTGTTTATAATTCTAGGAGTTTAGCTTGTTACCAATCATCAATCTTCTTATTTGCTTAGATTAGGAAAGTTTGTGTATTCTTAGTGTTATAGATCATTAGTTCCTTGTGGATTCGATCCTAAAGTGCTGCATCGATATACCATTCGATTGTGGTAGCGTGCACATTAGGTTAATTGACCTGTGGTAAAACGCAGTAATCAGTCCCCAGCAACGGTGCCAAAAACTTAATACAATTATGTTTTACCCTTACAAGTATATTGCAAGTGCACAGTGAAAAGCAATAGTATTTCAGAGATCGAATCCACAAGGACCAAGCTTAGTCTAAAAAATGGTAAGAAAACTAAAAATATTGGTCTAAAGACGTCTAGCACGAATTCCTGGGCTAAACCGGCTCAAAAGTTGAATTAAACCAAAAATCTGGTGTTTGTTCGCGCAGACGAGGCCCAATACCGACCAGAAGATCGACCAGAGCCAATGGAGATCGACCGATCTTCGAATGATCGACCAAGTTTTCTTTTCTTCGTCGATCTGTTACCCATTCGACACTTTATTAGTATGCTCTTGTTCACGAGATCGACCAGTCTAAGTGAGAGATCGACCGATCTTGCCTTAAAATGCCAAATTCATCATGTTTTGCTATGATCCTTACTTTTTGTGCCAGAAAGTCCTTGCAAACCTATTTCAACCTGAAAAGACTCTATAAAGGACTAAGTGACTCTAAAACATATATTATGACTCGATAAACGACTCAAAACAAATGTTAGCAATTGCCAGAAACACCATTTATCAACCATCATCAAGGTTCTTCTCCCATCTTAGATATAATTTTTAAGAGTTTAACTTTATCAGCAAAAGAATTATAATCAAACCGGATAATTAATAAAATGATTGTTGTGGGTTTTGGAAGTTGGATGTGTATTGATCCTTGAAGGATCTGGTGTCTTGGGCTCGACATAGAAAACCTCTGGATCATCTACAAATCTTCTTTCTCCTTTCTGTGGTCGTTGGCCTTGTGCCTTGTTTCTTTTCTCCAACCGAGCAATCATATCATTGAGCATTTGTATGGCTGCTAATTTCTGGCTTAGTGTGGTCTTTATGGTTTGGCCGTGTTCTTCTTCTATCATTGCTTCCTGAAATCAATCTCAAAGATTAAGTGAAGATATGGGAATTTCTGGTCAAACCAAAATAAAACAAATGCAATAATGAAACTTAAACTAAACCAAGAAATATGCAATTATAAACCAAAATAAACTATGAAAAATGCTTTTTCTTTTGTTTTTCTTTTCTTAATTCAAAATCAAATGAAGACTATATGATATGATAATAAACAAAAATTGAAAGAATATTGAAAGCAAACTAATGCTGATTTTTTATTTTCTTAATATGCAAGAATTAAACCAACAATATACAAAAATGATATAAACTAAGATGCAATAATTTGGTTTTCTTGATGAAAGCACTAAATGGAAAATTAAAAATGGTGTGAAAGTCATGAGTGATTTTTTTTTGTATTGTAACTTTATGGATGCAAATGAAAAGGAAACAAGTTCAAAACAACAATTTTATGGGATTTTCGATTATGGAAAAAAAAAACAAAAAGAAAAAAAAAATTCTTTTGGGATTTTAGATTCTTGAAGAATAAAAAAAAAATCTTTTCTTTTTCGTGGCTTTTAAAATAATGAACAGAAAGAACACAAAATAATGCAAAAACAAAACTTGAAACAAAAAAAACAATTTTTATGGATTTATAGATGCAAGTAATTGAAAAAAAAGATATGATGCAGGGATAGAATGAACCCAATTCAGGAGATTTTGAAGCTCTGATACCAAATGATACATCCAAGAATGGGGGTCTCACAAATGTTTGTTGGAAGCTGCAATTAGATCGACCCGATAAGTGATAGGTTGGTCGATATGGCCAATATCCAACTTAATGACTTGAAAAAAAAATCAAATTTAATGAGATGCAGTTTATACAAAGAAAACAATAAGACAAATAAGAAAAAGATATGATGGAATCAGGCTGCTAGACGTGTGTCACTCTCAGCCTGATCAAGAGATGAACGAAGTGGATGGGATGGAGCAAAAGCTTGCTCTCAAGCTTGACAAACGAATGGGATGGAGGTGATGGTTGATTGAGGATGCAACAAAGATATATGGAAAGGATCCTTGATAATTCAGGTTTCTCCAGAGTTGATTCTCACACACTCAAAAGACTTATAACAATAGTTTTAAAAAAACTAGAAAAACTGCATTTCATTCATAAAGTTCAAAGTAGGGTTCCTTTACAAAGGTGGACGACTTGATCTTATAAAGAATCAACTAGAGGACTCTAGAAAAGAAAATAACGGTCGTTAACAATACAAGGAGATGATCTTGGAGGAATATGGCCGTTGGAATGAGATTTGCTTGGCCATAAGTGGGGAACATGATTCCATTTGAATCTGTACGATTTGGGAGGATAAAATAGCTTCATGGGAACCTTCTTGATGGATTGGAGGGTGCTGAACTCATGCAGGAACTGAAGATGTTGTTGTTGGACTCTTAATTGCAAGTTGAAGTTAATGAGGATTCCCGGTGAATTAGGAACGCAGAGTAAACCCTAGTTTCTTAGAGGTCCCAGATATCTGCTAAACCACATGCCAATCAGTCAAAATACGAAGTAAATATTGAAAAACAAAGTAAGAATCGAAAAGAGAGCAAATAGATGTCTTATTCTGAATTTGCGTATGAGAATTTACAACAGGTTAGGAGCCTAGGCTATGAGAGCTTTCAGAGAGATCCCTAGTTCTAATAACCTAAGACTGCAAACCCCTAGTTGAGTCGCAACTCGAGTAAAAAAAAACGAAAAGTTGTCTAAATGCTCTAAGTACTAAGATATGTTTGCTCTGAGTGGAAATTTTCGTGTGTCTTCTACCTCATCACCCTTGAAGTCCTTATATACTCCTCTAGAGGCGGTTTTCTCTTTCCCCTTCTGCCCTTGGTCGAATTTATCGCTTCGCGAAAATATTTCTTTTTTTCCTCGATCTTCATGATTATCTTTGGAAACTTAACATTTATCCTTCGATCTTGACATTTATCTTTCGAACTTAACATTTATCCCTTCCTGCCAAAATAAAAGATAAACCGTCACAAAGTTTGCGCTTGATTTAGGATAAAATCGCGAGTGAGCCATTAGCCGAGCTTTAGACCTCGTCGGGCCGTTTTCTGACTAGGCGTTTCTACGATTTTATCGAAAGGGAATTGCTAAGAAGACGTAGTCCTAGATTTGTGATCTTTGGTATGGGGCGTGTGACTCTAGGTTTTTAGTTAACCGTTATCGTCTCATACAATCGACCTGATCCTTTCTCGAGAAAACAAGTTCTTTCGGTAAAGTTCCAATGTCAACTCCGATCGAGACGGAACAAAGATAAGTTCGATCAAGTATCAAAAGAGGGATTTTAACGAAGACAAGCTGAAATTGGATTGATTTGATATGACTTTCCGAATGAGCGGGTCGAATTGCCAATGCCATCTAACTCGACCGTTCGGCGAGTTGACCTTGTCCAACTCGCCGTACGGGCGAGTTGGTTGTGTCATGTCTACCAACTCACCCGTATGAGCGAGTTGGTTGGTTCGTGCCGTCCAACTCGCTCGTATGGCTAGTTGTAATTGTCCAGCTTGCCGTACGGGCGAGTTGATTGGTCCCGATCCTAGCCTTTCGACCCAACTGGACCAAATGCCTTACTTTGATCATTTTATTGCTTGTTTGATTCATTTTTAAAACCCTTTTATTGACTAAGTCATAATAACATATGAGGTTCATAAATAAATAGATAGATAGCACAGCGGAATAATAAATAAGTTCATATGTATCACTCTAACTCATGTGGTCCGATACATAGTTTCTTAACAGTTTCATAAACAATAACTAATTCCACTCTAACTTCATCTAGCCACACACCACATAGCCTTTCACTGATTGAGTCTTCACAGCTCCTTGGCTTGACCAGAACCAATCTCAGATCCTGAAACCATAACCCATAAGCATTAATCTTAACCGAAGACAGAACGGATAGATCCTATAATGCTTGGCTTGGTTCCTAGAACTATGGTTAACCTCAATTAACATAATCATAAAATATGTCCGACCTATCCACCGTATCCCAAGTCATTCAACCAACCACCCCACATGACTTGGAATAGGCAGACAGTTCAGATTAGACAAACAGAAACACGATCAGAACCGTATCGACCACGAACCAGTCCGTCCAACCGGACTATGGTCTAGGTACGATTGAATACCCTTGAAGTCCGACCCATTAGCCCAATGGACTCCCTTACCTGATCCGGCACTAGGCCTGGATCCAAACAACCGTGTAAGGCCATTACCCAAACCGGATGGTATTACAACCGATCGGACCTTGCGACCCATTACCCCGGCCAAACGACCGTGTACGTGTCCTTGCCCATGAACCGTGGACTGAACCATATGGACCGGACAGAACCTGCATCCATTGGTACCGTTTGGACTCACACCCTTTGGTAACTTGCACCCTTTGGTACTCGCACCCTTTGGTACTCGCACCCCTTGGTCAATGACACCCATTGGTCTATGGTACCTCTTGGTACTCGCAACCTTTGGTAACTCGTACCTCTTGGTTACTCGTACCCTTTGGACTCTCATTACCTTTGGCACTCATGACCCTTGGCAACTCGTACCCTTTGGCAACTCGTACCTTTTGGGAACTCGTACCCTTTGGGATATTCCAAACGTTCAGACCAACCGGCCATACCTTGGCACGATCCGGACTGACCCGCATAACCGACCCTTGGTCTAGGTTGCGGTTGGGATGTGCATCGATTATGATCAGGGCCGGAACCCATGATCTAACCATCACACCCCTTCGTGTATGAACAGAAAGAGAAGATGAAGAATGGATGGATTCAAGACTAAGAGGGATCAGATGCAACAATGGGATCAATCGGAACATCGGTTTGACCACAAGGGTTAACCGCATGCACCATGATACCCACGGCCCATATCCTACCTTGGAAACCACATTAGGGTCTTCCACGTTCTTCCCCTTATCAGACTTCCCCATCCCTGATCGGAAATCCTTTCCCAAACGATTACACTCGCCGGAAAGATCACCACCACAATCGGCCACTATTTGGCCGAGAACTCTCTCTCTTCTTCTCTCTCTCTCTCACGTTTTCTCTGTGTGTTTCTCTCTGAAACTGAATGATAATGTCCGTCGGAATCTTCCTCGTACTCCCGTACGGTTTTGCGGCCTTGGGTTAAGTCTAGGAATTTGGATTCCTGACGGTCCCAAGCCTCCGCAGGAAAGTATTTGCGGTTGAATTCTACTTCGAATTCCGCAAAACTTTGGAGACTTCCATTGGTGTGCTTGTCTAAAGCCAACCACCAATTATGTGCATCCCCTTCCAGGAAGTGGATCGCAATGTCTCTCTTGTAATCCTCTGGGAAACGAGTATAATTGAAGTTTCGGACCAGCTTACTCCTCCACTCGTCAGCCACTATGGGATCGGTGCTACCTGAGAAGTGTCGGGTTCCCAAACGGGAAATGTGTTCCAACAAACTCAGAGAGTCAATCTTCCTTACAGCCCTTACGGGTGGGTCGATCTCGACCACCTCGGCTGTTTCCTTGGTCACACCATTAACTATGGGTGCTTCAGTGGGGGTAGCTTGACCAACAAATGAATTCACCAGAGGGGTGACCATCTGAGTCACAACATCCAACTGACTGCCCATACGTTTCATGGCTTCCCACATGTCCTTCATGGACGGTTCAACGATCTGGTTCATCGCACCATTGATCGTTCCTGTACGTGGGTCGACAGGATAGTCCGCGTTCGAGGATTCTGCTTCCTCGTCACGGTCCTGAACCCTTACCGTACCATTGGTTCGCCCATTAGTAAGGTTGGCCGGATCGTCCATTTCTCCCCCACCGATGTTACCTATAACCGGATCGGTTGGTAACTCAGTTGGGTTAACCTCATCAAGGGATGGTTGGCTAGATTTTCCGTCCACCACCTTACTCTTTTGGGCTCGTCTAGATTTGCCCTTTCCAACCTTGGAGTTTTAACAAGGTTAATACCAAACATAACATATCAGAAACAAAAATGCAATAGCCCCTAGACTAAGCAATCAAAACAACCTCACCGTGAGACCTGATCAGCTGGCTGCGTGTGTGGACTACCATAACCCAACTATCCTAGAATCAACCTGGCTCTGATACCAACTTGTAAGACCCGATCCTGGCCTTTCGACCCAACTGGACCAAATGCCTTACTTTGATCATTTCATTGCTTGTTTGATTCATTTTTAAAACCCTTTTATTTACTAAGTCATAATAACATATGAGGTTCATAAATAAATAGATAGATAGAACAGCGGAATAATAAATAAGTTCATATGTATCACTCCAACTCATGTGGTCCGATACATAGTTTCTTAACAGTTTCATAAACAATAACTAATTCCTCTCTAACTTCATCTAGCCACACGCCACACAGCCTTTCACTGATTGAGTCTTCACGGCTCCTTGGCTTGACCATAACCTAACCCATTAAGCATTAATCTTAACCGAAGACAGAACGGATAGATCCTATAATGCTTGGCTTGGTTCCTAGAACTATGGTTAACCTCAATTAACATAATCATAAAATATGTCCGACCTATCCACCGTATCCCAAGTCATTCAACCAACCACCCCACATGACTTGGAATAGGCAGACAGTTCAGATTAGACAAACAGAAACACGATCAGAACCGTATCGACCACGAACCAGTCCGTCCAACCGGACTATGGTCTAGGTACGATCGGATACCCTTGAAGTCCGGCCCATTAGCCCAATGGACTCCCTTACCTGATCCGGCACTAGGCCTGGATCCAAACAACCGTGTAAAGCCATTACCCAAAACGGATGGTATTACAACCGATCGGACCTTGCGACCCATTATCCCGGCCAAACGACCGTGTACGTGTCCTTGCCCATGAACCGTGGACTAAACCATATGGACCGGACAGAACCTGCATCCATTGGTACCGTTTGGACTCACACCCTTTGGTAACTTGCACCCTTTGGTACTCGCACCCCTTGGTCAATGACACCCATTGGTCTATGGTACCTCTTGGTACTCGCAACCTTTGGTAACTCGTACCTCTTGGTTACTCGTACCCTTTGGACTCTCATTACCTTTGGCACTCATGACCCTTGGCAACTCGTACCCTTTGGCAACTCGTACCTTTTGGCAACTCGTACCCTTTGGGACATTCCAAACGTTCAGACCAACCGGCCATACCTTGGCACGATCCGGACTGACCCGCATAACCGACCCTTGGTCTAGGTTGCGGTTGGGATGTGCATCGATCATGATCTAACCATCACACCCCTTCGTGTATGAACAGAAAGAGAAGATGAAGAATGGATGGATTCAAGAGTAAGAGGGATCGGATGCAACAATGGGATCAATCGGAACATCGGTTTGACCGCAAGGGTTAACCGCATGCACCATGATACCCACGGCCCATATCCTACCTTGGAAACCACATTAGGGTCTTCCACGTTCTTCCCCTTATCAGACTTCCCCATCCCTGATCGGAAATCCTTTCCCAAACGATTACACTCGCCGGAAAGATCGGCCACTTTTTGGCCGAGAACTCTCTCTCTTCTTCTCTCTCTCTCTCACGTTTTCTCTGTGTGTTTCTCTCTGAAACTGAATGATAAAAACGTGCAGGGAGGACCCCTATTTATAGAGGACGAGGGGGTAAGTCTTGCCCCACGAACAGGCACAACCTTTGGGTGAAAGGGCACCACTTGGTCGATAGGTTGCAACCCTTGACCACCCGCAACCCTTCGCCCATATCAGGCCCTTATTGGGTCGATACCAAGCCCAAACACGACCCAGACCCACCAGGCTTAGCCCATGGCCTAGCCCAAGGGTCCATCAGGCCCCAACCACCATGGTCGGACCACCTTGGCCCGCCACCGACCCGGACCCGGACCAACCGCCCAGAACCCGAACACTCCGTCCAGCTGAGATGAGCTGATCCCCAGCTGGTCCAGCTGACTGAGCTGGTAGCTCAGCTGAATGAGCTGACCTAGGTAGTGTTGAGCTGAGCTGAGCTTGGTCGAGCTGTGTTTAGCTGGTCGAGCTGGCCGTACACTTGGTCCAGCTGCCCAAACACTTGGTCCAGCTGCTTTAACTTATTTCTTTCCCTTTTCTTTGGTTAAGACCTTATGACTTAACTCTATTCTGACCATGGAACGTGTTTAACTTGATCTAAACGATCCTTAGCTCGTTCCCTCGAACCATGGTCAGTCCCACGATCCTTATTCAGGATTGGGGGTGCTACAAGTTGGTTGGTCCGTTCCGTCCAACTCGCGCGTATGGCGAGTTGGACGGTCCAACTCGCTGTACGGGCGAGTTGGTTGGTCCGTGCCGTCCAACTCGCTGTACAGGCGAGTTGGTCGTGTCCTGCCATCTAACTCACCTTACGGGCGAGTTGGTCGACCCATGTGGCTTTGTTTGCCCATTCGACAGGCTGGATGTCTTGCTCGGCCATCTTATCCGTTTGGGGATTTGGATGATTGAGTCCTCTTGTCGTTTCGTCATTTGCCGTTCGGGGATACATTTACCGAAGTCTTAAAACAAAATCTTCCTGATGGCTCATTTGCGCCGACCACTCTTTTGTGTTCAGTCAAGATTTAACCTTGATTTTTGCCATTCCCCTTTTTCGGAGTCATTTTCAGCAAGAACGCATTTTCCCGGTACGTTTCTGACGTTGATTCCGTCGTAACCGATTTTGACCCCAAAACTGGTGCAGCTTAGGACGTCTTGAATACCTTCTGGATGGATTAGAGCGTCTCCTGGCTTCCAAATAAAGATTTGGTTCGAGCCAAATTGGATTGGTTGGAAACTTTTCCAAATTCATGTCGGTTTGGCCTTTTTTGGGAAATTGATTGCATCTTGACTTTTCAATGACCAACTCTTATGATTTCGGGCTTTATGGAAAGCTAGTAATCCCCTCTTGAATCCCATTATTGATTCTGAAAAATGCTGCTTCATAGTTATGCTGAAATTCATTTCTAAGGATTGAGACATGCAAATGGATGGGCTGGGAAACCTCCATTTTGTAAAATCCATAACATTCTGGTCCGGATATATTTTGGGATGATTTCACTTGGACATGAAAGATTGTTGAATTTAAAATCCATGTAAATTTGTTTCATGGTGAAAAAACTCCTGGGTTGTAAGATATGGAATTTGTAGTGAACATATGTCCTGGTTGGCGCCTTGGTTGGTTGAGTAGGGTGTTGGAATGACCTCTGGTTCAGCTACTGGTTTGATGGACGCATCACTACTCGTATTGGTTTTCAAGATTTGGTTTTTGGTGATCTGACTTCTATGCTCTCTTTCATAGCTTGACCAAGACTCCACGGTTTGCTGATTTGTTTCGTATCCTCTTCCC
Source organism: Moricandia moricandioides (assembly GCA_905132885.1). Classification (NCBI taxonomy): domain Eukaryota; kingdom Viridiplantae; phylum Streptophyta; class Magnoliopsida; order Brassicales; family Brassicaceae; genus Moricandia; species Moricandia moricandioides. Next base: position 38,664 of record CAJHQQ010003191.1, on the reverse strand, counting down.
CTATGTTCTCTCATCTCGTTCCAACTTCCATTGCTGCTCGCGTGTTTGGTGGCTCTTTTTTTTCCATGTTTGTGACTCTAGGTTTGGATAGTGTTTTCCTTCATGTATGATTTGTGAGTTTGGAAGGTTGTTTCTGGTCTCAAGCTTGGGTTCTGGTTTCTCAGTGGTTGGCTTTCATTCTCCCTCCCTCAGGTTGCTTCTCTTCTTCCCTTGCGGAGTTAGTCTCTTGGAGATCTGGTCCCTTCTATCTAGAGCTTTTCAGTTTTTTCTGGCATGGCCACATGCGCGGAATAAAATTTATATACTAACAATTATTAAATATTAAATTTGATTGTTCAACTATCATGTCATATGGCTCCAAACGTATATATATGGATTGTCAATATAAGATTGATGAGTAGGGTCATGTTTGTTGATATTTTTTTTTAAACCTATTTAATTTACATTGAGTTTCAATGATATCATCTGAAAGTTATAATTCACAATCTCACGTCGATATAAAGAATTATATTTTTGAAATGATATTATCAAATAACATTTGAGATCCGCGCTTGCGCGGGAATAAATATTAATTTTTATACATATTATTATTTATTTTGTGTTTATTTAAGTATTATGCAATAATAAAATTTATTGAATAATCGAGAAGCGAGTAAATGTTATGTATATAATTAAATTGGGTAATCAAATAAATAAAAAAAAATCCCTCTTTTTATTTAATATAACTGTTGTTGGTAAAAAAAATCAAAATAATCATTAATTTATTTATATGATATATAATTAAAATAAAATGATATTGACAAAGATATATAGTATATTTTAATATAAATATTTATATGCTTAATATGATTATTTAATTTCTTTTAAGAATATAAAATTAAACAAGAATGATGGAGGATACAAAAATTGTTAGCAAATCTTTATTATTAAAAATCATTAACTTCATATTTTTTTGACCATATTAGGTAATTCTATACCTTTTATTTAAAGAAAAAATAGAGAATGTTCTTTATACACTACTAATTAATTTGAAATTTTATAAAAAAAGTACAATATATGTTTATATTCACCAACCAATTTTTATAAGGATTCTAAGAATTAACATAGTAATAACACGTGACTACTAAAATATGTTGTAATGCTCGATGATTAATATATATAAGGGATAGTAAAAATGATAAAATAGTGAAAGTTTATGTTATTTTAGCTCGAATAAATTGAATATTTAAATTTTATTTTTATTCTTTTACATATTTCTTTATTAATCTTGAATTTCAGTGACTTATAAAATATACTATAAATTTCATATGATGATGGCTAGTGCGAGAAAGATTAGATAGTGCACAATTAGAAAGTAATGAGCCAAATTGCAATAATCTATAAAAATAAAGTCTTAAAATGTAAAAGAAAAAGAATACATGAACATACTTGTGAGCAAATCCCCTTCCACATGTCATAAGAAAAAGGTAAAAATCTACTATATATATATATATATATATATATATTTTCTTATTAGTTTGAATGAATATACTTACATTTTTATGTTTTATTCTCTTTACTTCTGCATATTTCAACTCATCCGCTTGAGCATATCAGCTTATGATTCTTTCCGAATTTACCTTTTTACATGTATGTAAGTTAAACAAACTTACATGTATAAAGTTTGTATGGTATATAAAAACCAATTTGTATTGCTTATTTTAGTTTGGGTCAATTTTACTATATCAAACATGTTTCCTAGTTATAATTAATCAAGTGATTTCCATGAGCAAAAAAATTTTTTTGAAAATAAAATTATTATTGTTATTAATTTACAAATTAAACTTATTATTATTAATAATATTTTAATTTTACTTTAATTTAAAAACATTTAGTAAAATTAATTTAAATAATAAATTTTATTTATTTTATATTTAATTTTAATCTATAAATACTCATATGTTTAAAACTATAATTCTAGAAAAATATACTTATATACTTATTTTGGTTGAATAAATTATATTAAGTTGTAAAAAAATAAGAATTAATATGGTTAAAATTTTTTATAATTATGAAAAAAATGAAATAATATAAAGAAATGTGTATATATAAAAATATAATGGTATTAAATTCGAAATGCATAATTAAGAAAAGGAAAATATCATACAATTATGAAAAGTATAGTTAAATAAGAAGATTTCAAAATTTTGTAAGCTTTTATATTTTTTATTATACTTTTTAGTGTTATATTTGTTTAGATTAATTTAATTATGATATATGAGTTGCTATAATATTTCAATTTTTTACCATAAATATAAGGGAGAATTGCCAAGTGTGACTCAAAACTTGGAGTCAAACCCAAAAGAATACCCAAACTTGGGTCAAAGGCAAAAGTAACTTAAAAGGCTATTGAAATTACAACTATCCCCTGGTGAACAAACAAAAAAACAGAATTTTTTTTACGTTTCTAACCCTTGCAAGTCGTCTGTTCAGACGACTTAACTGAAAGTCGTCTGGACAGTTATTCTTAAACATAATTTAAAAATTTTGTAAAAAATATTTTGATAAGTGAAAAATGGGAATTAGGTAATTAACATATGTCTTAAGAGATATAAATTAAGATATAAAAAATTTCAATTGTTTTCAGCATAGATGGGTGAAAGTAGTGAGTCATGATATTCTTTAGTTTATGTTTCATCAACATATGTTGTAGTATTGTATGTGTTCTTAGGGTTAGATTTTGGAAAGCATTAAAACCGTTTTTGAAAAATTTAAAAATTACCTAAGCGTGTTCATTTCTGTGTATAGTAAACACTATTGAAGTATAATTTGATTTTATAACGTGGTTAGTTAGTTAATTTAGTCATTTTAGTCATTTTAGTTTAGGGGTTCATTTTTGGGTCTCGGACGACTTAATATTTAGTCGTCTGTAAACGGACGACTAAATATTAAGTCGTCTGATGTACATTATCCGCCAGACGACTTATTTGTAAGTCGTCTAAACCGGACCAAACCTTAAATTTTACCAATGTACTTTTAAAGCTAACTGGATTATTTACCCAATATATAAGGTGATTTTTTTTTTTGTTCATTTTTTGCAAAATTCAGAAACCCTAACAGTTCTCTCTCAAAGGCGATATCAAAGGCGATTTCGAATTCCCACTATTTCCGAACAAACCATCGTTCTCAACGTCGGCTATCTATCTCACTTCATTCTCACCGTTCTCACCGCCGCTTCCTCTAAACACTAGCGTCGCCGCTTCTTCTAAACCCTAGCGCCGCCGCTTCTTCTAAACCTTAGCGCCGCCGCTTCCTCTTAACCCTAGCGCCGCCGCTTCCACTATTTCCGAACAAACCGTCGCCCTCGCCGCCGTGCTCACCAACGTTCTCACCGCCGCTTCCTCTAAACACTAGCGCCGCCGCTTCTTCTAAACCCTAGCGCCACCGCTTCCTCTAAACCCTAGCGCCGCCGCTTCCACTATTTCCGAACAAATCGTCGCCCTCACCACCGTGCTCACCAACGTTCTCACCGCCGCTTACTGTAAACCCTAGCGCCGTTTAATATAAAATTCCGAGGACTTTTTTTTTTTTTAAATAAATTCCGAGGAAATTCCGAGGAACAGGGGTTTGGGGTCTGAAAAACCCATGTTCCTCGGAATTTCCTTGAAATTTTCCGAAGAAATTCCGAGGAAGGTAACAATTTTCAGGGTTTCCTCAGAATTTCCTCAAAAAATTCTGAGAAAATTCCGAGGAACAAGAGGTTTTTAACCGAAAACAACGTTTTTCGAATTGATTAACACGTATATAACCTTCATTAAGTGTCTTAACCAGATTATGAATTTAAAATTTGGTGTTTTAGACGATAACAAACAATTTTACAATTGCAGTAATGAAAATCACACAACATAAGAGAAACACTAATACACTTTAATAAACGTTAAAGTGAATACTTACAATTATTTTTGAAATTTTGTTATTTCATGATTTATGATCATCTATACAAAGAATCCTCAATGGTATGCATTACATTTGTATAAAAAATGAAATACGGCCCAAAAATTCGAGGTTTTGAAACCCCAAATCCCTGTTCCTCGGAATTTCCTCAGAATTTTCCGAGGAAATTCCGAGGAAGGTAACAATTTTCAGGATTTCCTCAGAATTTCCTCAAAAAATTCCGAGGAACAAGAGGTTTTTAACCAAAACAACTTTTTTCGAATTGATTAACACGTATATAACCTTCATTAAGTGTCTTAACCAGATTATGAATTTAAAATTTAGTGTTTTAGACGATAACAAACAATTTTACGATTGCATGAATGAAAACCACACAACATAAGAGAAACACTTATACACTTTAATAAACGTTAAAGGGAATACTTACAATTATTTTTGAAATTTTGTTATTTCATGGTTTATGATCATCTATACAAAGAATCCTCAATGGTATGCATTACATTTGTATAAAAAATGAAATACGGCCCAAAAATTCGAGGTTTTGAAACCCCAAATCCCTGTTCCTCGGAAAATTCCGAGGAAATTCCGAGGAACATGGATTTTTCAAACTCCAATCCCTAGTTCCTCGGAATTTCCTCGGAATTTTCCGAGGAAATTACGAGGAAGATAATGTCCGTCAGAATTTTTACTTACCCGGGAAAATCAATCCGCGTGAAAATTTTCACGAACCCTAAGTTAATTATTCCGACGGAATTCCGACGACCCCGTGTCCGTCGGAATTCTTCAATACAAAACACAACACTTCTTCTTCTTCTTCTCCGCCGCATCTCTCATTTCTCTCATCTCTCTCATTTCTCTCTGATCTCTCTCAACTCTCGCCGGCGATTCCGACTACCCAACCCCACATCTTACTCCACCTCTAAAAAAATGTAAGAATCTATGTAAACCTTGTATTTTTCAATTTCTTAGGGTTTGTGAGATTAGATTTTCGGATTATAGGTTGTTTGATGGATAGTTTAGGATTGAATGGATAGTTTAAGTTAGGATTGTTGTTTTGATTGTTGTTTTAGTTTTTTTAGAATTATTTTTGTAATTTTAAAACGTTTTTTGATTTTTAAAAACGTTTTTCTATTTTTAAAAACATTTTTCAAGTTTCCAGTAATAAACTATGTATAATAAAACGTTTTTAAAAAAATTTTAAAAATATTTATAAAGCTTTTTCTATATTTATAAATGATTTATAATTTTTTATACATATATATATATATATATATATAAATCATGTATAATAACAATTTTTAAAATTTTTAATAATTTTTATACATATATATATATATATGTATAAATCATGTACAATAACAATTTATAAAAAAATTATAGTTTTATATATTAAAACTATTTTTGTAATTATTAAACTATTTTTGTAATTATATATATAAATCATGTATAATAATAATTTTTAAAAAAAATATTGTTGTGATGGTGTTGTGAAGGATGTGGTCACCCTTATCGACACTCAGCTGGAAGACGAAGTGTCTCAGCTTCAAACCGAGGATGACGATTCGACGGGTTCGACCTACTTGCCTCGGGTTCGGATCAACGAAATCGTTGAATCGGTAAGTTCTTTTTTTAAAGTTCAATTCATCTTTTCTATTATTTAAATTTGACACTTTTCTATTTCAGTCGGTTCCAAAGAAGAAGGGCCGTTTGTTCGGTTTGGGTCGTCGGTCCCGGTCGGTTCCGTCTTCTGCTGCACCACCGCCATTTGTTGATCCAGAAGTACTTATGGGTCAGTTGCAGGACAAAGATGATCGCATATCTGCGTTGGAGACCCAGATGGCGACTCAACAGGCGGGCTTTGAGGCACAGAGGAAGCTGAACGAGCAAATGATGGAGATGATGAGGAGGTTGCACCCGAACGAGGTGTTCCCGAGCATGCCAGACCCGAATTCCCAAAACCCGTAGTTTTTTTTTCAAAAACTCTGAATGTTTTATTTTTATTTGTATGACTTTGAATTTTATATAATATGTGTTTTAATTTTAATTTTAATTTTATATTTTTGAATTTAAATTTCAAAAATTTAATTTTTTTTAAAAAAATATTCTTTTGGGATATTTCGAGGAAACCTGTCTCTCGGAAAATTCCGAGGGATGTACTTCCACGGAAAATTCTGAGGGACAGGTTTCCTCGGAAAATTCCGAGGAAGTACATACCTCGGTATATTCCGAGGGACAGGTTTCCTCGGAATTTTCCGAGGAACAAGTTTCCTCGGAATTCCGTCAGAATATTCCGAGGGAATTCCGAGGGAATTCCGAGGGAATTCCGAGGGAATTCCGAGGGAATTCCGAGGGAAAATGAAATTCCGAGGAGTTTTTTCCGAGGACATATTTCCTCGGTATGTCGTCGGAATACGTTTATTCCGACGACATACCGACGATTTTGGCCCTCAGAATGAGCCTGTTTTCTTGTAGTGTGGATAGTGTTTTCCTTCATGTATGCTTTGTGAGTTTGGAAGGTTGTTTCTGGTCTCAAGCTTGGGTTCTGGTTTCTCAGTGGTTAGCTTTCATTCTCCCTCCCTCAGGTTGCTTCTCTTCTTCCCTTGCGGAGTTAGTCTCTTGGAGATTTGGTCTCTTCTATCTAGAGCTTTTCAGTTTTTTCTGGCATGGCCACCATGCGCGGATTAAAATTTATATACTAATAATTATTAAATATTAAATTTGATTGTTTAACTATCATGTCATATGGCTCCAAACGTATATTTATGGATTGTCAATATAAGATTGATGAGTAAGGTCATGTTTGTTGATATTTTGTTTTTAAACCTATTTAATTTACATTGAGTTTCAATGATATCATCCAAAAGTTATAATTCACAATCTCACGTCGATATAAAGAATTATATTTTTGAAATGATATTATCAAATAATATTTGAGATCCGCGCTTGCGCATATTATTATTTATTTTGTGTTTATTTAAGTATTATGCAATAATAAAATTTATTGAATAATCGAGAAGCGAGTAAATGTTATGTATATAATTAAATTGGGTAATCAAATAAATAAAAAAAAATCCCTCTTTTTATTTAATATAACTGTTGTTGGTAAAAAAATCAAAATAATCATTAATTTATTTATATGATATATAATTAAAATAAAATGATTTTGAAAAAGATATATAGTATATTTTAATATAAATATTTATATGCTTAATATGATTATTTAATTTCTTTTAAGAATATAAAATTAAACAAGAATGATGGAGGATACAAAAATTGTAAGCAAATCTTTATTATTAAAAATCATTAACTTCATATTTTTTTAACCATATTAGGTAATTCTATACCTTTTATTTAAAGAAAGAATAGAGAATATTCTTTATACACTACTAATTAATTTGAAATTTTATAAAAAAATACAATATATGTTTAGATTCACCAACCAATTTTTATAAGGATTCTAAGAATTAACATAGTAATAACATGTGGCTACTAAAATATGTTGTAATGCTCGATGATTAATATATATAAGGGATAGTAAAAATGATAAAATAGTGAAAGTTTATGTTATTTTAGCTGCGAATAAATTGAATATTTAAAATTTATTTTTATTCTTTTACATATTTCTTTATTAATCTTGAATTTCAGTGACTAATAAAATATACTATAAATTTCATATGATGATGGTTAGTGCGAGAAAAATTAGATACTACACAATTAGAAAGTAGTGAGCCAAATTGCAATAATCTATAAAAATAAAGTCTTAAAATGTAAAAGAAAAAGAATACATGAACATACTTGTGAGCAAATCCCCTTCCACATGTCATAAGAAAAAGGTAAAAATCTACTATATATATATATATATAGATTTTCTTATTAGTTTAAATGAATATACTTACATTTTTATGTTTTATTCTCTTTACTTCTGCATATTTCTACTCATCCGCTTGAGCATACCAGCTGATGATTCTTTCCAAATTTACCATTTTACATGTATGTAAGTTAAACAAACTTAAATGTATAAATTTTGTATGGTATATAAAAACCAATTTGTATTGCTTATTTTAGTTTGGGTCAATTTTACTATATCAAACATGTTTCCTAGTTATAATTAATCAAGTGATTTCCATGAGCAAAAAAAAACTTTTGAAAGTAAAATTATTATTGTTATTAATTTACAAATTAAAATTATTATTATTAATAATATTTTAATTTTATTTTAATTTAAAAACATTTAGTAAAATTAATTTAAATAATAAATTTTATTTATTTTATATTTAATTTTAATCTATAAATACTCATATGTTTTAAACTATAATTCTAGAAAAAATACTTATATACTTATTTTGGTTGAATAAATTATATTAAGTTGTAAAAAAATAAGAATTAATATGGTTAATTTTTTTTTATAATTATGAAAATAATGAAATAATATAAAAAAATGTGTATATATAAAAATATAATGGTATTAAATTCGAAATGCATAATTAAGAAAAGGAAAATATCATACAATTATGAAAAGTATAGTTAAATAAGAAGATTTCAAAATTTTGTAAGCTTTTCTATTTTTATTATACTTTTTAGTGTTATATTTGTTTAGATTAATTTAATTATGATATATGAGTTGCTATAATATTTCAAATTTTTACGATAAATATAAGGGAGAATTGCCAAGTGTGACTCAAAACTTGGAGTCAAACCCAAAAGAATACCCAAACTTGGGTCAAAGGCAAAAGTAACTTAAAAGGCTATTGAAATTACAACTATCCCCTTGTGAACAAACAAAAAAACAGAATTTTTTTTACGTTTCTAACCCTCGCAAGTCGTCTGTTCAGACGACTTGAAAATAAGTCGTCCAGACGACTTAACTGAAAGTCGTCTGGACAGTTATTCTTAAACATAATTTAAAAATTTTGTAAAAAATATTTTGATAAGTGAAAAATGGGAATTAGGTAATTAACATACGTCTTAAGAGATATAAATTAAGATATAAAAATTTCAATTGTTTTCAGCATAGATGAGTGAAAGTAGTGAGTCATGATATTCTTTAGTTTATGTTTCATCAACATATGTTGTAGTATTGTATGTGTTCTTAGGGTTAGATTTTGGAAAGCATTAAAACCGTTTTTGAAAAATTTAAAAATTACCTAAGCGTGTTCATTTCTGTGTATAGTAAACACTATTGAAGTATAATTTGATTTTATAACGTGGTTAGTTAGTTAATTTAGTCATTTTAGTCATTTTAGCTTAGGGGTTCATTTTTGGGTCTCGGACGACTTAATATTTAGTCGTCTGTAAACGGACGACTAAATATTAAGTCGTCTGATGTACATTATCCGTGAGACGAATTATTTGTAAGTCGTCTAAACTGAACCAAACCTTAAATTTTACCAATGTACTTTTAAAGCTAACTGGATTATTTACCCAATATATAAGGTGATTTATTTTTTTGTTCATTTTTCGCAAAATTCAGAAACCCTAACAGTTCTCTCTCAAAGGCGATATCAAAGGCGATTTCGAATTCCCACTATTTCCGAACAAACCATCGTTCTCAACGTCGGCTATCTATCTCACTTCATTCTCACCGTTCTCACCGCCGCTTCCTCTAAACACTAGCGTCGCCGCTTCTTCTAAACCCTAGCGCCACCGCTTCCTCTTAACCCTAGCGCCGCCGCTTCCACTATTTCCGAACAAACCGTCGCCCTCGCCGCCGTGCTCACCAACGTTCTCACCGCCGCTTCCTCTAAACACTAGCGCCGCCGCTTCTTCTAAACCCTAGCGCCACCGCTTCCTCTAAACCCTAACGCCGCCGCTTCCACTATTTCCGAACAAACCGTCGCCCTCACCACCATGCTCACCAACGTTCTCACGCCGCTTACTGTAAACCCTAGCGTCGTTTAACATAAAACGTTGTCTCTATCAATTTACTCATTCTCACCGTTTCACGTTTATTTTTTCAGATCTATAACCGCAATGACGAGTACTCCTTCTGCGACTAATCAGGTCCGCTTTAAATTTTTCCACTGGAAGACTTGTAATTTAAGTCGTCTGGAAAGTCTTCCAACTAGACGACTTAGTAGACGACTTAAATATAAGTCGTCCAGCAGGAAGACTTTCCAGACGACTTAATTATAAGTCGTCTACTAAGTCGTCTGGAGTTACAATTAAGGCGTGATTGATTTAGCTTGTGTTCTGACTTCTATGTGAGTTCATGTGAATGAATGTTGAAAGCTTTGTTTTGATTTAGCTTGTGTTGTGATTTTCCTGTGTGTTCTTCTTAGATTTAGCTTGTTTAGCTTATCTCTATTGTTGTCTTTGATTATTTTGCAGACAAAAAGGATGAATATTCCAGAACTCCCCCGTAGGTTATACACATTAGAGGAAGAGCCAGAAGCCCAAAATAGCATTTCGTATCATACGGATAATAGCAAGTTGCATACTGCTCTTAGGGAAGCTCTTACTGATGACGAATTTGAAGAGCTCAAGGAGTCGAGTTTGGGAGTTTTCATCAAGTTCAAGGAGCAGGGATTTGGTTGGGCTTCAAGGCTGGTTCACTACATGCTCAGTTTCCAGCTGGACATTAAGAAGAAGTATGAGATGTGGTCTCTCGTTGGTCCAGAACCTTTGAGGTTTTCACTGTTAGAGTTTGAAAACCTCACTGGTCTAAACTGCGATTACATCGAGGACCTTGAGAGACCAAAATGTGAAGTTACCAAAGAGATGGTTTCTTTCTGGGGGATGCTGGGAGTTCATCTGGAAGCTGGGCCAACTACTGATCAGATAATAGCAGCACTAAAGAGATGCGAGGATTGGTCCCTGGAAGATCGCAAGCGGCTCACGTACCTTTCCATCTTCACTAGATTCATTGAAAGGAGAAAGTTTTCAACCGCTACACGATCTAGTCTTGCAAGGCTAGTGATGGATTTAGAACGGTTTGAGAATTATCCATGGGGGAGAGTCGCGTTTAAGGTGCTGATGGACTCTTTGTGGAACAAAGATATTACTGGCTGTTACACTATGGATGGGTTTATACAAGTTCTTTCAGGTCTGGGTGTACACAGCTATGCCGGAATTGGGTGCTAGTATTGGTGTTCCCAGAACAAACAGTCCGTCTCCACCGATACTGGCTTACGAGGGCAGAAGAGGCCGCAGATCAATGAAAGTTGCTATCTTGAGATAGGTATTTACTTCAATCCAAAAGACTGCGCAGACGACTTATATTAAAGTCGTCTGGAAAGTCTTCCAGCTGGACGACTTATTATAAGTCGTCTGGAAGGTCGTCCAGCTGGACGACTTACCGGACGACTTAATTAAGTCGTCTGGAAAGTCTTCCAGCTGGACGACTTAGTAGACGACTTATTATAAGTCGTCTGGAAGGTCGTCCCGCTGGACGACTTACCAGATGACTTATAATTAAGTCGTCTATTTAGTCTTTTTTTTCAAATATCTAACTCGATTCTTCTATTTACTGCAGACCCGCGTGATCAACTTTGTTGAGAAGGACATTAGTGAAATGTGGCCAAAATGGGACTCTGAGGTTGAGGACCTGCCCGCGGAGAACATCATTAAAGTCATGTATGATCGGAGACCGTGGAAGTGGACCATGGATTGCTGGGAAGTCACTGGCACTAAGGTCTATACAAAACCTAAGGTTGTGACTCCATCGAAGAAAGCCAAAGAGATGGTTGTGGTGGAGGAGGAGGAAGACAATCCAAGACCTCTGAAGAAAACTCGTAAAGGGGCTCCTAAAGAGGCTAGTGAAGAGGCTAGTGGGATGACCAGAGAAGAGATGGCAAATATGTTCAAGGACGTAGTTGAATGCATGAAACATGGGTTTAAGAAGTGCCTCAAGGAGATTAGGAAGTTGTCTGATAGGGTGGAAGCTGTGGAGAAGATGGTTGGTGTCACCAAAGAATTCGGGGTTAGTAACAAACAGACTTCCCCTGAAGCCAAAGAATCCGGGGTTAGTAACAAACAGACTACCCCTCAAGCCAAACAAACCGGGGTTAGTAACAAAAAGACAACCCCTCAAGCCAAACAGACTACACCTCTAACCAAACAGACAACCCCTCAAGCTAAACAGACTACACCTCTAGCCAAACAGACTACACCTCTAGCCAAACAGACTACACCTCTAGCCAAACAGACTACCCCTCGAGCCAAACAGACTACCCTTCAAGCCAAACAATCCGAGGTTAGTAACAAATCCTCTCCCAACAAGAATTAAGTCGTCCAGGGTTAACTAGTTGTCCAGACAACTTAATTTTAAGTCATTCAGAAGACTTACTGATAAGTTACTGATAAGTCGTCTGGACGACTTACATTTAATTTGTCCATGGTCAACTAGTCGTCCATGGTCAACTAGTCGTCCATGGTCAACTAGTCGTCCAGACAACTTATATTTAAGTCGTCCAGGGTTAACTAGTTGTCCAGACGACTTAATTTCGTTCAGAAGACTTACTGATAAGTTACTGATAAGTCGTCTCGACGACTTACATTTAAGTCGTCCATGGTCAACTAGTCGTCCAGAAAACTTAAATTTAAGTCGTCCAGGGTTAACTAGTGTGCTATTTATATTGCAGAGAAAAATTCGCGATGAGGCGAACTCGGGAAAGAAGAGCTTGCCGGAGGATAAAGCAGATGGTGTCTCCTCCAAAGAGATTGTTGCTGTCACTTCCACTGACCAACCGAGCGTCGCTTCCACCGATCAACAACCGAGCGTAGTATCAAGCGTTCCAGTTCCACAATCAAGCGTTCCAGTTTCAGAACCGAGCCTGGTTGTATTGGACAAAATAGCTCCCACTGCTTCGGACTTTGAGCTGGCGGGTTCTAGATACAGAGAGAAGTTGGATGCTTCTGTGTGTGCAAGGAGTGAACGAGCGAAGAAACATGCTCCCACGCAGATATCTCCTTATACGGCAGAGAAAAAGAAAGATAAAGTGGCAGCCTATAATCCATTTCCCCCACTAAACAGACCTAAGTTGAAGGAACTCGCTGATTGGTTGAAAACTGATCCGTAAGTGATTGCTTTACCATTAATAGCTTGATTTAGTCTACCAAAACTGATTGTTTTTTTTGTTTGCAGTCATTATTTCACTAAGCAGGATGACAAACCACGTACATCACCAACTTGGTGGTATCACATCCTCCGGACAGCCAAAGCATGGCTGGAAGACTGCGTAAGTCTTCTGCTTATCTTGTATCTTTGTCGTCTGGACTTAAATATAGGTCGTCTGGAAAGTCGTCCAAGTAGACGACTTATATTTACCAGACGACTTAAAGATAAGTCGTCTGGTAAATATAAGTCGTCTGGTATCTTCTAACTTGTATTATTTTATATGCAGCATATAGATGCTTGAATTAATTTGCTGAGGCAGAAGTATCAGGAGAACCCACAAGCTTTCAGGAGCGAGCGAATGTGCTTCCTGGATCATAACTTTTCCCAGACTTGGAGAGACCACTATCCGATATTCAAATTATCGGAACCCGATCACAGAGGTTTAGGAAGAATTCTACCTGGTGGGGCGTGGAATTATTGTGACGGATCAGTACCATCATTTTGCCAATCAAAAAAGGTGTGGGGGGAGGACATTGATGATATCTATGCGCCAGTGAACTTGAACAACACTCATTGGGTTGCTATTTGGATATCGATCCCTAAGAGGCACATAGTCGTCTGGGACAGCATACCTTCAGCTACGGCAGCAGAAGCATGGGATGAGGTAATGCAGCCTTTTCTCGAGATGGTCCCTTATCTGCTTGTTGAGTGTGCTGCCACCGACGAAATACGGGTCACATACGGGTTGGAGCCATACACATATGAGAGACAGGTTAATGTACCCACGGCCAACAATGGTGATTGTGGCGTGTACGCTCTAAAGTACATTGAATGTCATGCTCTTGGGGTCCCCTTTAACGAAAGAGACTTTGCTAGGTCCAACGTGAAGAATATGAGGGATAAGATGGCGGTGGATATATTTACGGAGCTTCATGATCAGCATTTGAAAGAAAACCAGGATGGTGATAAGTTCGTGGGCATGTATGATTAGATTTGTATTTGTTTTTGAACTTGTCTTTGTATTTGAACTTGATTTTGTAACGATTTGTATTTGTATTTGAACTCCTCTTTATATTTGAACTCCTCTTTATATAAGTCGTCTGGAAGGTTTTCCAGCTGGACGACTTACAGTTAAGTCGTCTGGAAGGTTTTCCAGCTGGACGACTTACAGTTAAGTCGTCTGGAAGGTTTTCCAGCTGGACGACTTACAGTTAAGTCGTCTGGAAGGTTTTCCAGCTGGACGACTTACAGTTAAGTCGTCTGGAAGGTCTTTTAGATGGACGACTTTTAGTAGAAGGTCGTCTAAATTTTATAAAATACACTGGACGACTTAGTAGAAGGTCGTCTAAAAATAAAATACACTTGAAGGGATAGTAGAAGGTAGTCTAAAAATGTCATACACTGGACGACTTAGTAGAAGGTCGTCTAAAAATAAAATAAACTGGACGACTTAGTAGAAGGTTGTCTAAAAATAAAATACACTGGACGACTTAGTAGAAGGTCGTCTAAAAATAAAATACGCTGGAGGACTTAGTAGAAGGTCTTTTGGACGACTTACTTGAAGGTTGTCTGGTAGACGAAACACTGGACGACTTATATATAAGTCGTCTGGACGGGTAATCAAGACTGGACGACTTAAATCTAGGTCGTCTGGACGACTAGTCAACTGGTTGTGTACATTTTTGTTTCGTATGGCCAGTTTCCTTGCAGTTTGAGCATCTATAAGCCCTGTGTTTCTTCCTGGGTTTGTGTCCTCTCATCCTAGATAGCTCCAACCAAGATAGCCATCTTGATTTCTTCTGTCTCCCCGGACCACGCTTTACGTCTGGAGGAAAGCATTCTCGTTCCTCAATATGTTGTGACACGATAGGATATATATTCTCTGAGTATCCTGCATACAAATAATTCTTTGAGTACACTGGACATACAAGTGTGGAGATATGCAAACCAACATGTGTTCCAGCAGCTATAGCATGAGAGCAAGGTATTTTCTCCACTGCATAGACACCATAATCACACTTTGCATTTCCAAATCAACCACACAATCCATTTTGCCACCTTTCACAAAGAATCGCCATCCATCAATTGGTTGGACCGTCATCGTATCCGCTATCTCTGTTCGAACAGCAAGCAAGTATTCAACACCCCGGCTATGTTGAGTTGTGAGACTCAAAGCATCTTGTCTCCTTTTCCAATACCATTTTCCTAACTTCTCCCTTATGAACTCCAGCAGGAACGGAATCGGAAATCCTCTTGCTCGCTTCAGTGCGGAATTAATAGATTCAACGATGTTGCTTGTTTTTATGTTGTACATGTTCCCCTTACAATAAACCCTTGACCATAGGCTGGCGTTGGCATTCTCCAAATACGTTGCAAGTTCCGGGTTTGCACTCCGTATCTCAGCCATGTACCGGTCAAAATCGTAAACCGTGTGAGCATAAGCAGCCCCTTTCACCAAGTACAAGAGATGTTTCCCTTTAAACTTTTTGAGAATGTTATCTTGAAGGTGATAATAACATATTCCTCGGGTTGCCCAAGGAAACACCTTATCACACGCACTTTTAATGCCCGCGTGCCGGTCGGAGACTATCACCAGAGGCTTGTCATGAGATATACAACTAGCCAATTTTGTGAAAAACCATTCCCAAGAAGGATCATCTTCAGCATCCACGATCCCAAAAGCCAATGGGAATATCTGAAAATTCCCATCTTGTGCGGCTGCAACTAACATAACACCTCCATACTTTCCACTTAGATGAGTTCCATCCACCACAATGACCCTTCTCTGATACTTAAAACCTTTGATAGAAGCTCCAAAAGAGAGAAATAGATACTTAAATCTTTTCATAGAATCAAGTTTTATAGCCGTGATAGAATCATGATTTGCAATGGAGATTTACTCGAGATATGATGGCAGACGCGAATACCCTTCTTCTTCTGATCCTCTCACCAATGTTTGTGCATATAACAGTGCTCTGTATGAAGTGGTGTAATCAAGCGCCATGCCAAACATGTTCCTCATTGCATAAGTGATATGCTGCGGAGTTATCCCATCAATGATTCCAACACGATCAATGAAAAGACTACCAACATACTTCGGAGTACAGTGTCTCCGCTGAGCGATTCGGTCTCCCACTGAGCATAAATGTTTGTCCACATACTTTGTTACCCAAAACGTGTTTGTCCCATGTTTCACACTCGCTCTGATCTTCCATCCACAACCGCTAACCCGACATGTTTCCACAAGGATAATTTTCGTTGATTTGTATATTCTGAAAGAAAACCTACCCCTCACTGCTGCCAACCGCAGCTCTGAAAGCAGTGCATCCTTGCTAACAAAACTCTGGTTGACATAGATACTGGTACCATCCGATTTTCCTCCTTCAATAGCATTTGTCTTACCATATGTCTTTTCGATTTCTTCAAAACAAATATTATCATCATCTTCCTCGTCCTCATCTTGAACCTTTCCATAAAGACTGTAATCCCCACCATTCTGATCCGTTTTACCAACAATAGAGTTATCAGCATCCTCCTCCCCATTTTCCTCCTCCCCATCTTGATTTTCATCTTCAACAAACTCATTATCACCAACATCTTCAAAACATTCATCAGCTTCATCATTATCACCAACATCTTCTTCCCATTCACCAGCTTCATCATTATCACCAACATCTTCAAACCATTCACCAGCTTCTTCCCTTTTCTCTGAAACCGTTTCCACCTTGTTGTGGCTTGATACACAAAGACATACTCTATGCGTTTTGAGTATCTCGAGCAAGTTTCAAACTTGTCTATCACTTGTAACATGAATGGGAGGACTGCATGGAGCCATCATCATTTATGCTGGTAATGAGTAGCTAATCTCCACAGTCACTGTTCTCATGTCCAGGTTATAATCTTCTTGAGCCATTGCAACAAATTCAGCATGTGTTGAATCTTCATTCAATAAAAACAATCTTTCTCCTTTGAGATCATCAACCACAAAATCCCAACGGCAATCTTTCAACAACCATTCTCCATACACTGCATGTAACTGACGAATCATCTGCAAATATTCAAAATAAAACACATTAGTAAACATAGAGAAAATGAAGAAGTTCACTAAACATTGCCGCATACGACATAGAAGTAAGTCGTACAAAATACTTAAAGGTAAGTCGTCTAAAGAGGTCACTTTTGCAATTGAAAATTAAATGGGATGACTTAATTCTAAGTCGTCCGGCTTTGTTGGTTACAAAAAACTTCAGACGACTTATATATAAGTTGTCTACGAAAAACGGGCTAGTTTTGCATTTGACCGAATCGTGTCAGATCTTTGACTATTGCTGGACGACTTATAATTCAGTCGTCTCTAGGAAAGTTAAAATTTCAATATTTTATTCAAACTAAACGACTTAAACGTAAGTCGTCCTAGGTTAGTTTTGTAATTGAAAAATAAAACTTGAAATTTAACTTTCTCCAGACGACTTAATTGAAAGTCGTCCAGCCAGACGACTTAATTTAAGGTCGTCCGGTTAAGCAAGGTTTGACCAGAAAACTTGGGAAAATTTCTGGACGACTTTGCTTTCCCGGACGACTTTAAATTAAGTCTTCTGGCTTGACGACTTTCAATTATGTCGTCTGTTAAATTTCAAGTTTTATTTTTCAATTACAAAACTAACCTAAGACGACTTAGACGTAAGTCGTCTAGTTTAATAAAATATTGAAATTTTAACTTTCCCAGAGATGACTGAATTTTAAGTCGTCCAGAAATAATCAAAGATCTGACACGATTCGGTCAAATGCAAAACTAGCCTTTTTTCGTAGACAACTTATATATAAGTCGTCTGGAGTTTTTTTTTTAACAAACAAAGCCGGACGACTTAGATTAAGTCTTTCGTTTTGACCAGAAGACTTATCAGTAAGTCTTCTACATACAGATGACTTACGAGTAAGTCTTCTACGCGAACAGATCTTGAAAAAAATTCAAATTCGTACCTTAAACTAGGTGAGATGACTTCGTTTGCACACATGGTCTTCTCCAACCACCCAGAACCTTAAACGAAAGCAACCGTAAGTCAAAACAAAAGAAATATGGCTCTATCAACCATAAAATATTTTGAATCAAAATCTTGAGTTTTTTGGATGAATATAGAGAGAAAGTGAAAGAAATGTTGTTTTTAGTTCATAACAATTGAAACAGAGAGAGTGTAAAGAGATTTACGTGCATTAAAGGGCATTAAAAGCTCCGAACAGGTAGTACAATGTTATTGAACTATTCATGGTAGTGGCAATATTGTAAATACTTGAAAATGATGAGGTTGAGACAGTAAAGAAGACATTTTCGAAAAAAAAAAAAAAGTTAATGGCATTTTCGTAGATAAAATGCAGGTGTGGGGTGAAAATCTCAAAAAAAAAATGAGTCAAAAGAAAAGGTTAGTTTTCTGTTTGACTCCAAGTTTTGAGTTACTTTTGCAAAAACCCCTAAATATAAAGTTACATAAATGTAAATATTTATGTCATGATTAGCTTTATGCCATGTTTTATTTTGGTTAAAATATGTTAAATAAAAATAAGATAAAATTTGTTACAAAATTTTATAATTATAAAAATTAAATAGTAATTTAATAAAATTTGTATATATTAAAAGAAAATAATGATATTAATATTTGAAATATATAATTAATAAAAAGTTGCAGAAAATTATAAAAAAATAAATTGTATTTTCGAAATCTTTTAAATTATTTATATATTTCTGTTATTACATTATTTTAGTATGTTATATTTGCTTAAATTAATATGATTATGATATATGAGTTATTAACATAATTTAATATTTTTTACCATAAATACAAAACTACATAAATGTAAATGTTTACATCATATTTAATCATAAGACCTATCATAATTTTGTTAGTATGTCATAACATTTTGTTAGTTAAAGTGTTTGTAAAGAACGCATATAATCAAAATTTAAAAAATAACTTCTGCAAATAATGTCAAGAATTTGGATAAACAGATAATGTGGGCTCCCGGAGAATCCAGAACAGAATCAGACCTGTCTTGTCAAAAAGTTTCAATTTTTGAGAAGTCCTAACAAAGGCAATTCAGATTGTTAAACCATGAGAGTCTTGTTAACGAAAAGGGCGTTCAAAATCTTGACCCCACGTGTTCAAACCCTGTCGTTAACCCACCACTCTTCCTTCTCAACCTCACATTCCGGCGGATTTTCCGACGATTCCGAGCCGGAATCATGGAGAAAGATGTCGGGTCTGCTCCGATCCCCCGCTAATTTCACTCCCTTATCCCCAATCATGTTCTTGGAAAGATCCGCCAAAGCTTACAGAGACCAAACCTCTGTTGTGTTTGGTTCTGTTAAGCACACTTGGTTCCAAACTTACCAACGTTGTCTCCGTCTTGCCTCTGCTCTTACCCACCTCGGTGTCTCTCCCGGAGACGTGGTTAGTACTCTCTAATTTTTTTCACTTTTTAAAAAAAAATCTAGATTCGTTCAGATTAGTTTAGGTTTTGAGATAATTGATGAACCTTTAGGTTGCAGTTTTGGCACCGAACGTTCCAGCTATGCACGAGCTTCACTTCGCTGTTCCAATGGCTGGTTTGATTCTCTGTCCGCTCAATACTCGTCTCGATACTTCTACATTGTCTGTTTTGATCGAACACTCTGAGGCGAAGATCCTCTTCGTTGATTCCCAGTTGCTTGAGGTTGCTCATGGAGCTCTTGATCTTCTTGCTAAATCGGACAGAACAAGAAAAAAACCAATGCTTGTCTTGATCTCTCAGTCTAGTGATGATGATGATGAGGAGGAGGACAGTTCAACAAGCTTTGCTTTAAACTACTCTTTTGATTACGATTACGAAACTCTGGTTAAATCTGGAGACAGCGAATTCGAGGTGATCAAACCGAGAAGTGAATGGGATCCAATTAGTATAAACTACACTTCAGGGACAACCTCAAGACCTAAGGGTGTAGTGTATAGTCACAGAGGAGCTTATCTCAACTCTCTCGCTACGGTTTTTCTTCACCAGATGTCTGTCTCTCCTGTCTATCTATGGACAGTACCTATGTTTCACTGCAACGGATGGTGCCTCATTTGGGGAGTAGCGGCTCAAGGCGGTACCAATATCTGCCTTAGAAAGGTCTCTCCCAAGCTGATCTTTAATAACATTGCGACACACAAAGTGACACATATGGGAGGAGCCCCAACAGTGCTGAACATGATTGTCAACTCCCTAGGGATCGAACGCAAACCACTTCCTCACAGGGTCGATATCATGACGGGTGGGTCACCGCCTATGCCGCAGATCTTGGCTAAGATGGAAGAGTTAGGATTCAATGTGTCTCATCTTTACGGTTTGACAGAGACTTACGGTCCAGGGACACACTGTGTGTGGAAACCTGAATGGGATTCTCTTTCTTTGGAGGAAAGAACTAAGTTAAAGGCTAGACAAGGAATGCAACATTTGGGTTTAGAAGGGCTCGAAGTGAAAGATCCGGTGACAATGGAGACTGTACCCAATGATGGTGTCACCATGGGCGAGGTAATGTTTAGAGGAAACACTGTGATGAGTGGATACTTCAAGGACTTAGAGGCAACACGAAAAGCTTTTGAGGGAGGTTGGTTCCACAGTGGTGATCTCGCTGTTAAGCATCCGGATGGGTACATAGAGGTAAAAGATAGGTTAAAAGATGTGATTATATCCGGAGGAGAAAACATAAGCACGGTGGAAGTAGAGAGAGTTTTGTGTAGTCACCAAGCGGTTCTTGAAGCTGCTGTTGTGGCACGTCCTGATAATCACTGGGGACAAACTCCTTGCGGGTTCGTTAAGCTGAAAGACGAGTTTGATGGTGCTAAACCAGAGGAGATTATTGAGTTTTGTAGAGATCATTTGCCTCATTACATGGCTCCAAAGACTGTTGTCTTTGGGGACTTACCAAAAACATCTACAGGGAAAGTACAGAAGTATCTACTGAGGAAGAGAGCTAATGAAATGGGTAGCTTGTGATTAAAGAAACACAAAAGATTGCTTCATCTCTGCTATATATATAAGGAAAGCAACAAAAAAAAGATTCAAGAACTGTAAACCATCACGTGAAAAATTAAGAAACAGATCAGCCATGCCTAAAATATACTTCTCTTTTCCAAAATATTCCAAAATAATGTATGTTTAAGAACTTTTACACGTTAAAATAATATTTTAAATTTTGATTATTTATTTTTTAGCTAACAAAAAGAAAAATGCATTATAACATGTTATTTTCTATTTATTTCACAATATATAGTTAATCAAAATTCAGTAATACAAGTAATTTTTTTCAAAATTTACAATCTGTCAAATTACTGTATATATTGAAAATGCAAAAGATTTATTTTTTTTAAATTAGTTTTTATTTTTCTAAAACATCGATCATTTTGAAACAGAAGGATTAACTGCTATAATTAGATTTCTTGCGGTGTAAGGCAAACGGTTTTGTACCTCAGAAAGATTTTTAATATAGTAAGACAATTAAAGAAGAAGGCAATAGAATATTCTACCGCGTCTCAAACGAGTTCATTTGGTAGGAAGAAGAAAAGGTTTTGTTTCTTCTTTCTTCCTATTCAGTTTCTCTATTATAAATCTGCATGGTGGGACACACCATTAAACAAAAACATCAACTCATCAAAGAAGAAGACAAGGTTTTGTTTTGTTTTTGTCTGAGAGGTTAAACATTGTTACTTTCTTGATCGAAAATGGCATCAAATGACGCTGGAAGGCCGTTGCCGAAGTTCGGAGAATGGGATGTGAATGATCCGGCGACGGCGGATGGATACACGGTGATATTCAGCAAAGCCGGTGAAGATAAAAAGACCGGACGGAGTTCGAAGAAGACGATTTCTCAGAGGAAACATGATGGTGATAAACCAGTCGTCAAGAAATGGCTTTGTTTTACCTTTTCGTAAACTTTTGTTGTGTTGTAATATCTTTATCCTAAGGGAGAACTCTTATCTTAGAACATTTTCATTTTGATTTTGGTTAAGTCATCTAGTAAAATAAACTCTGACGTTTATATACTTATGATGAATCAACAAATTCTCAATTTGTAACTCAATGAAATTAGAAAAATGAGAATGTCTGAAACAAAATATTTCTCTTGAACAACATTTTTTTTTAGAAATTTAGATTCACATAGTTTATTCGTCATCCCTACATACCTTTTGTTTAATCTTTCTTGTTTTGTTCTGCAAAATTATGAAGCAGTGCCTTGTCCAGGTTGAGTGAGAAAAAAATGAGACTTTCATTGATTTCCAGTGCCGGCCCTGAGATATTTCGGTTCCAATTCGAAAACAAAATTATGGACCCTAAATAATTAAGAAAATAGATAAAAAAACAAATTTACTATTAAAATTACAATTTATTCGGAAGTAATACATGTCTATCAGTTTCAAAATTTATTTTCTACTTATTTTACGTAATTAAGAAACAAAATTTCAAAATTTATATTGTAATATGTTTTAGGATCCATTTTATCTTTTACTAACAACAAAAAAAGTAGGCTTTAAAAACTGTAAAAATCATGGGCCTCATACCAATGTTTCTTAGGTATTAGGTCAAGCTCGGCGTGTTGATTTCATTTGAGAATATCTACCAATCTCATCATCCTCCAAACATTTTTGATTGAGAACATCATGGTTATGTTAATGTTCTGTCAATGACAATAGAACATAAACCAGTGACAAAGTACCAGCAAATGGAGTTTTCTTCTCGATTGTAGATCCGAGAGACGGAAATACAAATCCACTGTGAAACCTTACAGTTTAGTTACATCGAAAACTTCCTTTACTGGGTTTGGTAGAATGTAAAAAGTTTTTATTTAGGCTTTCCATTCTATTGCAGGATTTGATTCACTAAATGGAAGAATAGAAATTACTCAAAATAGCGCAAAACTTTTATTTAATTACTAGTCTAACTTAATCAATAAAGTATAATCTAAAATTGGTACATAACGACTAAACGGGCCCTTCCTGATGACAAGATCGTGTAGGAGCATGCTTTGGTGATGTCCCTTGCAGGTCGATCTGGCTTCATTGACGACTTCGAGAAGCGAAGGTATAAAGGCTTAGAGGCGGACAAGGCGGATTTGGAGTAGAACCTCAAGGATTTTCAAGAGGAATTCAATGATATGGACATATCCCAAATCGATCCGGAAAGGGATCTGACAATTTCTCTGGTCTCCGAAGATTCTAGCTGCAGCAGCTTCTTATTGGCTCCGTTCCCTGAGGCAGGTCCTGATGTCTCCAAGGAGGCCGACTCTAGTCGTGGTACTAACCAGAAGATGCATGATGAGACTCCTCCAGTCTTGGATGTTTATCATTTTGGTTCAAATCTTTCTTCCATCCTTCCGCAGATGCCCTGCAAGCTCGGGAGTAGGCCTTAAAAGGTTTTTATTTGTTTTATTTTATAATTTTTTTTTGGATTTGAGGTGTCCGAAAGGGTTTTTATCCAGACAAGTTCATGGGGAGGCTTTTACCAGAACAAGTGCTATAAGAGACTTTCATTTTTAAGTCTTTTTTGCTCAACTATTTACGTGTCTACCTTATTGACTTTTGGTCCCAAGAATTTTTGTTTATTTATGTTTACGAAAAAATGCCAGATGCAAGATGGTCTGGCTTACTTCTCGGCAGTGCTAGGTGTGAATTTGTATTTGATTTGTCCTTTATCATAATTGGTTTTAGGTGCGAGTGATTTTGGCTTATCCAATACCCACTCAAGTGTTTAGGATGCCTGCTAATTTGTATCTCTCAAGTGTTTTCGAGAGTAGCTCGACTTTCTGTTAATAATGGAGGCGTGGTGAAGCTCATGCGGGGTACGGTGAATGGTCCTAGTATATGTTTTTCATGGGTGTGTTATCGATTCACCAAGGCATCTATGATAGATACACAAATAGATCGTTCTTGCCTAGCCAGGGCGCCGATGTGAAGAGCGAGAGCTCCAAGCCGAGGAGCTTTTAGGATTTTGTTTACATTCTTTGTGAACTCATATAATTAAATTTACTTAAAGGAAAACTTTGGAGTGTAATAGTTTACTATTATGTTGGCGATATGAATCGTTTGGTAAGAGCTCGGAAGCTCATATGTCTGAAAGGAAATGTTTTATTTTCATTACTTGCTGTACTCAAAGTGGGCTGCTTATGTATCCAATGTGGGATCAAGCCTTGTCGTAGTTCACTTTATTACAAAGTAGTTTTTTTTTTGAAACCTATGTTTTTTTTCTGCTTGGTTCTTCTAACTTTCGTATTCTGCTTCCTTCTCGTATTCTATCTTTTCCGTCAATTCTACTCGAGGTCGGTTAGTTCGTCTAAATAGGCTCTCGTGAATGTGACATAGTATTGCTGCCTTTTGAATTCCACGAATTGTGGTGACCCTGGCTGTTGGGAAGTTAAGGCATTGATGGTAGGTTGACGGGACAGCTCTCATTGCATGTATTCACATGGTTCCAAGGATAATATTGTACATATCTGGGGAATCGATGATGGTGACCTTATTTTCCAACATGATCCCTCCGACATAGGTTGGCATTCGTATTGTCCCCATGGAGTTTTGCTACACCCCATTGAAACCTGTTAAGGCTTGTCTTGAAGGCCTTATCTCCGTGACAATTAGCTCTATTTTTTCTATTGTGTCTTTGTAAATCAAGTTTACCGACCTTTCGGTGTCTACCAATGACCTAGATATTTTGCAGTTTGGCAGCATTATTTCTATAACTAGTGTGTCGTTATGCGGCCAATCCAGATTTGTTGTCTCTTGCTCGTCAAACTTTATGACCATGTCGTCCTCCGGCTTGGTCTTGATGGATTTGACTTGTCATCCGTACCCTTTGAGTGATCTGACGGAGTCATCACAATAAAGGTTACCTTATATTATGACATTTACCTTTTCATGAGGTCGGTGGTAGTGGTGTGTTTGAGCTCTTGTTATCTAGATCTCTCTTGGATGAGTCTTCTTTGCCTTCCTTCGCCTCTTTGGCTTCTTTGTATTCTTTAGCTTTCTTCATTTCTTCTTGGAACTGCGCCAGTCCTTCTTTCTAGTACTGATTTTAGAGGTAAGCTTTGAATCCAAAGCATTATTGAGTGGTATGTCCTCCTCGTTTGTTGTAGTCACACCATTTGTCTTCTTTATCTTCATCATTGTCTTTCCTGTTCCATGTGTTTGGCTTCGATTCTTTTGGTCGAGGTTTTTAATCTTCCCTTCCCTTCCCTTCTTTGTGTTTTGGTTTGAATTACCGACCTCGGTATACTATTCTTACATAGGACGGGGTGGGCTATAACCTTCGTGGGCCTTTGTTTTATTCATGTGCCTTAATGATGATTGATCTTGGAATTTTCTTTATTTGGATCATGATCTCGGATCGGGTTTGGAGTGGATTGAAACCCGGCTCCAACACTATGAAAAAGACTCAAGATAGTTATTCTGAGTTTAATCTTGGAGACTCAGTCTTCCTTTGTGTCAAGACGTCTAATCACATATAATATTATGATAGTGCAAGAAACTTTTCATGCCCTCCGCAATAATCGGAAATGTACAAAAGAGTTTATGGTTATAAAAATAGACATGAGCAAAGCTTCCTCTCTTTTTGTTTATCTTGAGCATTGAGACACTAATCTCCCTCCTAAAGGGAGCAGAAGTAGAGAAGCAGATTGGACTCCATATGCTAGGGCGAGTCCCCGGATTTTGTATCTCCTATTTGCACTGAGATTTTAAACATTCTCGACATCTATGAAAAAGCATCGGGGTTAAAGTGTCACATCCCCAGACGTGGATAAGGTCAACGGGATAGACCATGGTGCGAAGAAATGAACCAGTCAGGTCATACGAGCTAAATAAAAGCGTTTAATGTTCTAAAAGGAAGGTTAGATACAAAAGGATACAAGGTAAGAATAGCTGGACGAGTAATACGACAACTCGGTATTGAGTACAAGTAGCTGGATTAGCTGGATGAAGTTGAGCTGAGCTCGGGACAGATCACACTGAGTATGGTCAGATCCCTGAGCTGGACCACTATCTCACTCATCTGGACCATCTGGGAGTCACCTCATCTCAGCTGGAAGCAGTGTTATGGTCTTGGGCAGTTGGACCAGTCCGGGCCGGAGTAAGGTCAACCGGTTGGGCCATGTGGTCCGGCCATTGGGACAATGGCTTGGGCAGTCTATGGGCTCGGTCCAGGGCCTTAAGTAAGGTTGTAGGTCCATCTGGAACCTGCCAGAAGGCAGTTATAGGAAAACAGATGTATAGGGGAGCAGTTATGGCCAAAAAGATGGGATGGACCAAAAGGTGTTCATTCGACCACCAAATGACATCTCTTCGGCCTAGGCAGTTATCCCGGCCTTCCTCTATAAATCGGGGACCCTGGGCACGAAAATAATCATCATAAAAACATAGAAACACAGAGAGAAAAGGCGAGAGAGAGAAATCGACAAAGTAAGGTCAATATTGTTTTGGTTTAGCAACGGCGAGACTAAGATCGATTGTGGTGAGTGAAGCTCGACCAGAATGGGTCACAAAAGCAAAGAGAAAGATTTGGAGAATACCATCAAAATTCCAGAACTTTCAAGCAAGGTTAGTGACATAACCATCGGTTCATAGTCTTGACAATCGGAAGGAACGATGTGGTCTAAGACCATGGGCGAATGGGTTATGTCCATTTCCCATTATTTTTTACGATTGTTATTTCTTCTTCTTCATAATGTACCCTGCGTTGCGGTTTGAATATGTAAGGATGGATGCCGGATATTGATTTGGTTAAGCCGAGGTCATGCCCGTGTACCATCATACTCGCAAATCAAGGCCATGGGCCAGATTTTCTATGCGGTTTTAAGAGAAGACTTCCTGTAGTTACCTTCATCAGTGGGGATGGTTGGTTGTATGAATAAGGGCCACATGGAGTCGGTTATGCAGGGAAAGGATTGAGGATTGATCATAAGGACCCATCCGAACCATGTGCATGGCCGTATGGTCGATGCGGTTCATAGGCGAGTCGGTTTAGGGTCGATGTTCTTGGAATGATTTCCAAGACATGGCCGATTAATATATATAATATTGGTTGGAGGTTTATGTATTTAGACATAGGAACCAAACCATGCTTTTCTAGATCATTGTTAAACATTTGGTTCATGTCTTAATACTTTATAATGTGTGATTCAGGAACTGAGGTTGATCGTGATCTGACCAAGGAGCCATGAAGACTCGATCAGTGTGAAGTTGTCTGGTGTTTGGGTAGATCATGTTAGGAGCGAACTTATAGTAGCCTATAGAGCAAACTGATTTCTTTTATATAACCGATCTCATTTCTGTTTATTAATACAAATCGATTTACCCATTGTTATACTTGTTGTTTGAATTGATCAATTACACAAATTGACAATGAAAATGACTAAGTAATATACATCTAAGAATGGAATATGAATCAAATAAAAAGTGACGATAAAAATGTAAGCCGCATGTCTATGTTGGTCTTGAACCTCATGATCGGGTCTTACAAGTTGGTATCAGAGCGGAGTTGATTCTAGGATAGTCTGGGTTATGGGTAAAACACCACACACGCTGGAGGGTCTTATGGTGAGGTTGATCCGATTGCTTAGCCTAGGGATTTTTGTGTTTACAATTTTATATTATGTGTGTACTAATGTGATCTGAATCCTTAGGGTGGGAAAATCAAATTTGGAAAGTCTCGAAAGAATCAAGAGGTGGTTGGACAAGCAAGCCATGCGGCTGAAAAGGAGGTTAACCCAACCATCGGGGATGACACCGGGGAAGGGTTACTCAGCAACCCAACCAACCTCACTGGACTACATGTTGATGGCAGTAATGGACATCAAAAACCCGAGCGTAAAGGAGAGGGAGAGTCTTCTAAGGCTGGATATCATGAGGATCCGAATGATGGGGAGGTCAATGGAACCACAAGGCAGGAAAAATCAGGAAACCGAACCATCTATGAAAGAGGTTCTGGAAGCCATGAAGGTAATGGGTAATCAAATGGATGCCGTGACTCAGGTGATAACATCTCTTGTGAACTCATCCGTGGGTCATGGCACACCAACTGCCACGGTTATACCCACAATTACTGGCCACATACGAGAGACTGCCGAGGTGGTTGTGAACGATCCACCAGCTAGGATCGAAAGGAAGGTCGATTACCTAAGTGTTTTGGAGCACATATCCCGACTGGGAACCAGACACTTCTCGGGTAGCATTGATCCTATAGAGGCCGACAAGTGGAGAAGTCGGTTGGTCCGAAACTTCAAATCCACCTGTTGCTCGGAGGATTATCGTAAGGATATTGCGGTCCACTTCCTGGAAGGGGATGCGCGTAACTGGTGGCTAGCTTTAGATAAGCGCACCAACAGGAGAATTAGGGACTTTCCGTACTTTGAAGCTCAATTCAACTGGAAGTACTTCCCTACTGAGGAATGGGACATGTTGGAGGCTAAGTTCTTGGACCTAACCCAAGGCCGCTGGACGGTAAAGGAGTACGAGGAAGAGTTCAATTGTAGCATCCCCGATCCTGGAAAGGACATGATGGTTGGATCTTGGCGAGTGAACGAGCGATTTGGTCGAGAAACCTTAGGGCAAGCGTCCCAAGGTCTGGATAAAAGAGTAAAGTGATCTAGGAGTCTCACATATGGCCTAGACACTTCAATAAAATCGTGGTTGTCTTGATTAATATCGTAAAGAGATGATTATGAACTAGATATGATGAAAGAATGATTGGAAATGATCATGAGCGATTAGGTCAGGTCGGGAACGGACCAAGGGACTTCGTCACATGTATTTGGCTAAGGGAAAGGAGCTGGACGAGCTGTAGAAGCTGAGTTACCAGCTGAAAAATAGCTGGATAGTCACTGGTCAGCTCATACCAGCTGAATACCAACGTTATCACTAACCAGCTCACAAAAGCCGGACGAGGTGAACATCAGCTGGGAAAGCTGTAGTAGCTGAGTTACCAGCTGAACACTCAATGACCAGCTCACAATAGCTGAACACTAGCTGAACACTCACTGGTCAGCTCACACTAGCTGAAGTACTAGCTGAGCTAGCTGGCCGAGCTGGAGATCAGCTCAACTTAGCTGACCAAGCTGGTTGGTTACTGACCTTGTTGGATGGACTGAAACTCTAGGTGGGTGGTTGGGAGTTTAAGACCCGATCCTGGCCTCCAAACGATCTTAAGCCTCAGCTGGAAAGTACTTGTGGTTGAACTCAACCTCAAAGTAAGCAAAACGCACAAGGGTACCATTGGTACGCTTGTCCAGAGCCAACCACCAGTTATGTGCATCTCCCTCCAGGAAGTGCACCGCAATGTCCTTCTGGTACTCCTCGAGACATCGTGTGGACTTGAAGTTTCGAACTAGCCGGGTTATCCACTCATCAGCCTCCATAGGGTCAATACTTCCAGCAAAGTTTTTGGTACCCAACTTGGAGATGTGCTCCAGCACCTTCAAGTAATCCACTTTCCAAGCTGCCCTGGCTGGGGGATAAATCTCAATCACCTCAGCCACATGTTCCACTTGAACCGGAGCCACTCCTTCGGCTTCCTGAGCTGCTGCGGTACGGCCAGCCTGATTGTTTCCCAATGGGAATTGCCGTCCTGACTGGTACAAGCGCCTGGGTTAGGGCCAAAATCTGAGTCCCCATAGCTTGCATAGCCTCCAACACTTCCTTCAGGGTTGGTTTAGCAGTCGGGTTCACTTGTCCTGCTGCCCCATCCCCTTGGCCAACCTGATTACCGGCGTTTGAGGACTCCTCCTGATCCTCCAGCCCTTGTTCACCCAGCCGCCAAGCTCCATCAACAGGCTGTCCGACCTGTTCCAAACGACTACCAGCCCCATCCACACGAACCTCGGTTGGGTTGAGCTGAACAGTAGGCAATCCGGTTCCTGTGTTAACCCCATCCGTTGAGGTTGGCAATACCGTGGCTAGATCAACTCCATCTGTACCCCCAGGCCCGGATGCTGCCGCAGTCTCCTTACCCTTTCGAGTCTTAGACTTGCTTTTTCCACCCTTGGGGATTCAAAAAGATGTTAGTAATCATGTTAGTCCACAAGACATAACAAATCCACAATCAATCCCTAAGGCTAAGCAAATCGACCAGACCCTTCCATGAGTCCAAGCCGGATGTGTGGTGACCTTCCCATACCCAAACAATCCTAGAACCAACTCCGCTCTGATACCAACTTGTAAGACCCGATCCTGGTCCCAAAGGACCCAACTAGGACCCACAGCCTTACTTAACTAGTTCATGGTGATTTGTTCGATTTTTAAGATCCAATATTTTTCTAAGTCATCTTCAATCATATGAGGTTCAACCTTGTTCGTATACTAAGTATAAACAGATAGGAGAAAATGTATCTTTATATATATAAAACATGTGATCCATACATAAGTTCAGTTGCACAATAGGCTAAGTCATAAGTTCTTAAGTACTAATACAATGCTATCCAAAATCCCACACATCCATCCATGGCTTGGTCCTCATGGTACCTTGGCCTTGCCACGATCCAGGTCAGATCCTGAAACCAACACACACCACAAAACATATGTATAAGTACAACCGATAACTTATCAATCGCATCTATCATTGCATGGTTTGGTTCCTCTAAACTAAGTTCCCTAGACTATCCAAGCAGTCAACAAGGCACACGGCTTTAACCAAATACACCTAGGGCATCTAGATTTCCTCATATGGCCTAATGCGATCCAACTCATGGATCACACCAAACCACACTCGGCCAAAGGAAGAAAATCCAAAAAATGACTTATTCAAATATAACTCCAAACACTCACTAAAAACCATGATAATTCATGATAAATCCCCAATAAGAAGAATCCAGGGTCGGATTTCCATGAATCAATCCGGATCATATAGAATCCAACCAAGATCAGTCCGGCCAAGGGGCTAGGACTATGTGTCTGGACCGCCAAGGCCTGGGTCCAGTACCACTAAGTTTGTAACATCCGATAAGAATAGAGAAGAAAATGATTATAACAATGGGAAAATAGAAGAGATGGGTCTGATCCAACCGATCCAACCATAGCTTACACGGAACATCACCGCGGCCATGGTAGGATGGTTCGATTCATCCCACTCACCTTGTGCGTACGCTCTGGTGTACTCAAGCCCTTCCCCAGATCCTTCTCCTTGCCTCTGGTTTCCATTCTGAATCGATCTCCACGTCCCACACACCAACGTCTAGTCGGAATCCAATCACCACCACCCACAGTCTCGGTTTGGCCGGCCTTCTTCTTCCTTTCTCTCTTTCTTTCTCTCACGATTTTGGCAGAGTTTTCCCTCAGGAATTTCATGCCATTTTCGACACCCCAAGGTATGTTTATATAGAGAAAGGATCAGCCAATAACTACCTGACCGAAAAGGTGCAAGCAGTTGGCGAATGGGTGCAAAACTGTCCCTTTCTTCCTTATCGCCTAGTAACCACCCCAACTGCTCCTTTTTGGCGTGTGGGCGGTCTGGTAACAGGCCCAATACTTCCCTTTGGCATCACAAGTCCATTAGCCAAGACCCACGGACCTAACCAAGACCCATGGACCCTTCATAGATCGGCCAACACCCAACCGAACCCATAACCGCCCATGACCCATCCACACTGACCCGGACCATAACACTCCATCCAGCTGAGTTGAGCTGAAAGCTAGCTGCCCCAGCTGAGTGAGCTAGTAGTCCAGCTGCTGGAGCTGACCTGAGCTAGTGTGAACTACACTGAGCTCATCCTAGCTGGTTGAGCTAGTGATATAACTGCTGGAGCCAGCCCAAGCTAGTGTGAGCTACTCCGAGCTTGTCCTAGCAGGTTGAGCTAGAGATCCAGCTACTGGAGCTGACTCAAGATTAGTGTAAGCTTACCCGGAGCTTGTCCTAGCTGGTTGAGCTACTTCCCTTCACTCTCCAGCTGCCTTAGGACTCATCCATCTCTTATTTCCTTGTCTCCATCCGATTCTGATTAAGTCTCAGCATACTGATGCACTTAACCATTCTTTCCAGCCATGGAGCGCTTGTCTCTAGGCCTTATGACCTGACTGGTGCATATCCTTGCACCCTGGCTGTGGCCGAAGGCCTTATCTAGAATTAGGGACATGACAGGGAAGGTCGAGGGGCGTCTCATAACTGCCAGAGGCGAATGGGTGTGATCTGGACCGTTGATTAAATCAATGGCTAGAAATGATACCGAAAAGGTGCAACCCTTGGAAGGGTAACTGCCCTTTCTCCTATAAAAGGAGGGCAATTCCGTGGGTTTGCGGACACTCCAAGGCTTCCTCCTACACCCTGAAACACAAATAGACACATAAATAAAAGGTTAATGGTCGGATTCAACAATCCAAAACCAAGACACACATGAAGGCAAGAAGGAGACTGTTTTGTGGGCAATCAATGGGGAAGTTAAGCACGACCCATTGATGTGTTTTGATCATTTTTGACATTACTCTAGTCCTTATCCATAGCCTTAGAATACACGCAAATGGTCAGGAGAGAGGAGAGAAGGCCGGACTTCACTGTCCAAGGCC
Source organism: Moricandia moricandioides (assembly GCA_905132885.1). NCBI lineage: Eukaryota > Viridiplantae > Streptophyta > Magnoliopsida > Brassicales > Brassicaceae > Moricandia > Moricandia moricandioides. The sequence continues at coordinate 6,129 of CAJHQQ010003191.1, read as the reverse complement.
AAGACTGGTTTTTAAAAGAGAGACCCGATTTGTAGTATCAAAGGGAAGCAAATCATGGTCATGTTACAGTTGGGATTGTGGAGTCCCTCACACGCCTAAATCGTCCTTTCACAGCCATGGACACAGAGTAACCCAAGGAGGATAAGGAAGGCTGCGGATTGAAGTATCCAAGGCCAAGGCTTGTAACTGTCCATTGGAGGCCGGTTCATGAGAGATCAAGGGTGACATGGTACGATCCATTGAGGGATGAGATTGTGTCTGATATCACGAGTTTGATCTAGATATGGAGGAATTCCGGTTCATGGGTGGCTTGACTTGCCTCCAGGAGGTAATCATTGGAGGATATGCAATTGATCGATAGGGATGGGCAGTTTGGCCGGATAACTGCCAAGGCAGTTGGGCCGAATAACTGTTGGGGTAGTTTGGATGAATAACTGCTGGGGCGGTTGGATGAATAACTGCTGGGGCAGTTTGGCCGAATAACTGCTGGGGCGGTTGGACGAATAATGCTGGGGCGGTTTGGCCGAATAACTGCTGGGCGGTTTTGGTCGAATAACTGCCGAGAGCAGTTTCTTCGAGTAACTACCATGAGCGGTTATGGTCGGGAGATAACTTACTGCCGTGTATGTTCTGGTCATGGATAGGTATGGACGATGTACTAGCTCAGTCAGCTTACTAAGCTCAAGTGTAACAGCTCAATGAGCTGGATGTACTAGCTCAGTCAGCTGGGATCAGCTCGGTCTCATCTCAGCTCAAGTGTTTCAGCTCGATGAGCTGGATGTACTACCTCAGTCAGCTAGATCAGCTGAACCGATGAGCTAACAAACTCTATGGATGTAGCAAAGGTATGACCTAGCAATTACTTGGATAGATTATTATCTTGCTAGGATGCTGGTAGAAGGGTTTAGGGAAATGGAACCTCAGATCAGTGTGACTGGAACTGTCCAAGGATTTTTTTATAAGCTGATGGGTGGTAAGTGAAATGGCCAAGACATACACAATTGGATTGGACAAGTTCCAAATGAGTTATAGATCAATGGTTAATAAAGAATATTCCGTTGTGTATTGTTAGATACGATCTAAGCTAGAAAATGACTAAGTTGGTCGTAAGCTAAGGTCTAAGATAGCCCTCACCTTTAGGCGAAATTAAATAATAAGGTTTATAAAAGAGAGGTTCGGCCAGGACGTGGCCAGAACGACGAAGGATATCGACCGCGGCTTAGGCAGCCGGGTTGGAGCCCTTCAAGTTGGTATCAGAGCGTGCTTGATCCTATTAAGGACACTGCTCAAAGAAGTTATGTTCAAACCAATACTACTTCAAAAAAGCTAAGATGACTAAGAAACCTAAAGTTGTGGTGAGCCAAGTAGTTGAGGTGAGATAGGGTATCGTGCTTGAGAACGGGGAAGTTCCAAGACGAACCATCTTAGCTAAGATTCACTTTCCAAGGGCAAGAACTTTAAGACCAAAAGGTTGGTCAATCTAGTTAATTAGAAGTGATAGGAAGTTTTCAAGGAAAAAATCAATGTAAGACTTATATCATATGGACGAAATGACCAGGGGCGATACTTGGACCAGAGAGTGGCTGCGGTCAGGAAACGACCAGCACTCTACTGGAAATAAGTGTTACTCCTTGGTGACAGTTCAGAATAAGTGAGAAATTGGAGATTTTCAAGCTGGTATAAGGAAACATTACATGACTAGTACACGAGTGTGATCGGATAGATCAGCTAGGACTCAGTGTAAGTCAAGGTAATATTTCCTTAGTCCAGGTCGGATGGGACGAAAAATTTCAATGTGAATCCAACCTAAGGGAAAGGGAAGAGAAAACTAGTTATGTTCTCCATGTTCAATGGAAGAGCATGATATTGGGTACCCTACTATGATGGGGATTGAGGTTTATAATAAAGCGCGTTTGTGAACGGTATGGGACATTCATGTAAGTGTTACCATTTGGAGAATGGTATGGGACATTTTCCAATTGTGTGATCAAAACTGAAATCCTACTCATTTGGGTACCTAATGCAAAGGGGAATAGTAAAGTGATTGGCAATGCCATGAAGGATGTTATGGGACGTTCTTTATGGTGTGGTCAGGAACCGTGGTATTGTCCATGGGAAGATAGCTTGGACAATTGTCTTCGGAAATTGTGGTTGGTCTAAGATAAGCTACACTTGGGGTAAGCGGCCTGTGGAAACAAGAAAGATCTGCTAAGCCTCAACCAAGATTGGTGCGAGTGGCATAGGAGTCTAAGTGATCCTACCATGACTTGACCAAGAGTAGGCGTTACCTTAGGCATCATGATGTGGTATCTGAGGCTTTTCAGGTACAGCAACTGAATTAGGGAAAGAATCATGCTTGGTTAGGCAATCGAGTCCAGGAAAGCGACCAGGGTTGACTAACATGCTTGAGTCTGAGAGGGATCTAGTTGGGACTGACTAAGATCAAAGGAAAGATGACCTGGTTGTATGATACTAGGGTTGCAGCATGACCAAGGTAAGGGACCAGGGTCTGGTAAGTTGACCGAGTTCGTTAATGGAGCAGGGTCAGGATAAAGACGATCAAGTTCAAAGAGGGAAAATGATCGCAATACAACCAAGTCAAAGATTGACCTAGGGTTGGGATAAAAATGATCAAGTCCAGGAAGGGACAAGGATCACATGACTACCAAGTCGGAGGTAGGCCTATGGTGGTGGTAAGAAGATTAAGTCCAGGATTGGACTAAGATCACAATATTACCAAGATGGAAAAGCTTTGGTTGGGCTAAGGGAATGGTCAAGCTTGGAGAGAGCTTGATCATGGTACATGATGGTCCACGAAGGACTAAAGACTGAGGGCAGTCTGTTAGGACTCGCAGTAAAGCGAGCAGCCTAAAGATTGAACAAGTCGACTAAGACTTGACTAGTACATCGAGTGTCTTAAGGATGGGAATCAATCCTCTAGAACTTGAGCGGTAAAACAAGCGACTTAGGGACTGGGATTGATCTAGTTGTCTGACTAAGATGTATGATCTAGTCATGATGAACTAGGATCATGGAATGCACGATTATGTTATAAGGTAACAAATCGTAAGGATGTAACCAAGTCTAGTGGAGACTAAGGTCGTCTAGAATATATGATCAATCCGGAAAGGATGATTGATCATATGGGAAGAAGTCTAAGAGAGACAAAACTAGAGGGATATGAACTTGGTGAAAATTCTGACCTCAACATGGGAAGTTGGGACAGTTCATTAAGTTAAACAAGGATTGACCACTTGGGTTGGATTAAAATTGGTGTCCTCTAAGTTGGAGAGACTAGTTATGTTGTTGATCAAAGATTTGATCGGTGAGAAGAATCATGGGGCAGGAAGCAGGCGATTTGGTTGTGAAGAAGCAATCCAGTGTGTTCCATGTCCAAGATGAGACTAAGTACGATAGAAAACTTAGTCGGGATAAAAAGTATAACCACCACTGAATTTGAGGATGGATTCCTATTAAGTGGGGGAGACTTGTAGCATCCCTGATCCTGGAAAGGACATGATGGTTGGATCTTGGACGAGTGAACGAGCAATTTGTTTGAGAGACCTCAGGGGAAGCGTCCCAAGGTCTGGATAAAAGAGTAACGTGATCTAGGAGCCTCACATAAGGCCTAGAAACCGTGGTTGTCTTGATTCATATCATAAAGAGATGATTATGAACTAGATATGATGAAAGAATGATTGGAAATGATCATAAGCGATTAGTTCAGGTCGGGAATGGACCAAGGGATTTAGACACATGTATTTGGCTAAGGGAAAGGAGCTGAACGAGATGTAGAATCTGAGTTACCAGATGAAAACTAGCTGGATAGTCACTGGTCAACTCATACCAGCTGAATACCAGCAGAACGTTATCACTAACCAGCTCACACTAGCCGGACGAGGTGAACATCAGCTGGGCAAGCTGTAGTAGCTGAGTTACCAGCTGAACACTAGCTGAAAACTCACTGACCAGCTCACAATAGCTGAACACTAGCTGAACACTCACTGGTCAGCTCACACTAGCTGAAGTACTAGCTGAGCTAGCTGGCCGAGCTGGAGATCAGCTCAACTTAGCTGACCAAGCTGGTTGGTTACTGACCTTTTTGGATGGACTGACACTCTATATGAGTGGTTGGGAAGATCCAGGGGCGTCTTGTAACTGCCAGGGGCGAATGGGTGTGATCTGGACCATTGATTAAATCAATAGCCAGAAATGATACCGAAAAGGTGCAACCCTTGGAAGGGTAACTTCCCTTTCTCCTATAAAAGGAGGGAAATTCCGTGGGTTTGCAGACACGCCACGTCTTCCTCCTACACCCTGAAACACAAATAAACACAGAAATAAAAGGGTAATGGTCGGATTCAACAATCCAAAACCAAGACACACATGAAGGCAAGAAGGAGACTGTTTTATGGGCAATCAATGGGGAAGTTAAGCACGACCCATTGATGGGTTTTGATCATTGTTGACATCACTCTAAGACTTCTCCAGAGCCTTAGAATACACGCAAATGGTCAGGAGAGAGGATGTTAAGTTGAGGTTCTTATTTGGGTTAAGGAAGAGAAGGAAGGAGAAGGTTTTGGATCGACCATGACCGTACAGTCCGTACAGGTCTGGGTCGACCAAAACCTCGACCAAGGTAAATGATCATCTGGGTAAAAGAAAAGTTACCCGGTCACTTACTACCCTTATCCATTCGTTGGAAAGGGAGGATAAGGTAGCGTGGACAGCCTGGCACAAGCTGAAAAGGATCAATATATGGTCAAAGATGCTGATACCATTTGCATGGACACTCTTCCTTGGTTAGAATTAAGCGCTTCTTGGCTTAACCAAAGCCACATGTTTCCCTTCCTTTCGTTTTCTGGAAACCCTTGTATTACCCTTATATATATTGTAATATCGAGTACCAATAATAATCAGACAGTTCATAAACTCTTTCCTAGACTCTTAATCATGATTACCTATTAGACTTAGTAGTTGTTAAGCATTTCTCTTCCTAATCTTTCTAAAAAATCATCAAACCTCAGATTATCTAAAACATTTCATGGTATCAGAGCCAGGTTACTCATAATATGGGTTTGATTCACAAGAAGACTCAAGACTTTAGATCTCATACTTCGTTGAAGACTCAAGATGGAAAACAACAAGGCTGTGGCTCCGGTTACACTCAAGGGGGGAAACTACCTCCTATGGTCTCGGTTGGTGAAGACTGCCGTGGGAAGTAAAGGTTTGTGGGGACATATCACGTCTGGTGAAGCTCCAAAGCTCATTGCTCAGCATGAAGATGATGAAGAAGATACTACAAACGAGGAGGACAAATGGATACAAGAAGACATGCTTGTGATGTCCATCCTCCAGAACTCGTTGGATCCCTTAATTTTGGAGGCTTATTGTTATTGTGAGAAGGCAACAGATCTTGGGATACACTCAAAAAGGTGTATGGGAACATCTCAAACCTGAGTAGGGTGTTTGAGGTAAAGCGGGCAATCAACAATCTGGTTCAAGAGGACATGGAGTTTACAAGACACTTGGGAAAGTTCAGAGCTTTATGGTCAGAGCTGGAGATGTTAAGGCCAAACACTACTGATCATGATGAGCTAAATGAGAGAAGAGAGCAAGAAAAGGTCTTTGGCCTCTTACTTACCTTGAATCCGACTTACAATGACCTGAGCAAGCACATTTTGTGAGCCGGTACCTGATCTAGAGGATGTATGCGCTCAAATCCAGAAGGAGCAAGGGTCTCTTGGACTCTTTGGAGGCAAGGGAGAACTCTCTCTAGCCAACCAAGCTGAAGCTCCGCAAGAAAACAGAGCCATGCACAACCGTTTTGAAGAAAGGAGGTTCAATGTAACATGTGATCATTGTAAGAGGCATGGACATAAGAAGAGTCAGTGTTGGGTATTACACCCACACCTCAAGCCAACCAAGTTCATGAAGGATAAAGAGGCTAGAGCTCACCTTTCCTATGGGACAAATGAGCAACAAAAGACAAGTGCTGCTGGGACAAGTGCTGCGGGTACCACCAAGAGGACAAGTGAAGGGGATGGACGAGAAATGATGGCCATGAAAACTCAAACCACTCAGCCGGGTAACCAGCCAAACCAAAGGTTCAATGAAAACGACTTGATT
>CAJHQQ010003190.1:0-49074 GCA_905132885.1 Moricandia moricandioides | reverse complement strand
CTATATAGGTGGTTTGTACATGTGAAGTATCAAAAATGCCATCATATTGTAGAATTATTAAAAGAAATATAAAAACCAAAATTTTAAACCGGAGAGAGATAAAAATTAACCAATTTTTTTTTTGTAATAATAATAACAACGACTTATTCAAACAAAATCTGAAGCCATCTTAAACTGTGTAAAACGTGTTTATATTAGATCTACGATAAAGAGAAATCAGTAGTTAAATATTCTTTCATCAAAAAAAAAAAAAAAACGGAGTAATTGATTCGTAAGTACCTTGATGTAAGGTAACACCCTTCTATCAAAGGGCAGTAAATAGCTGCTGACAAAACGTAACTGAACTCTTAGCAAACGCCCTTGACTTTGTTGTATCTTAACCACTTGATATTGTTCCCATTTGCGTTGTCCGTAAGGATGCTCTGCCTTGAAACACTTTGGTCGTGGAGAAAACAATCGGTTGTACCGCAGATCGTTCACGCCGGCGTAAGCCACGCAGATGATGAAGCCAATAACTAGAAAGTACTTGGGGAATCCGAGCCGTCGTGGCCTGAGAAACGGAGCGGCGTTGCTAAGGAGAAACACGGCGAGGAGGGAGAGGCTGATGAGCGTCTGGACACGTGGCATCGTTTGGAAGTTGTGGTCGTACGTGTGGTTGTTACGCATGATGAAGAGATGCAAGGCGTGGCCGAGGAGGAGAGGAGCTGAGAAGAGGAGAGTGATGATCGGAAAGAAGATGCCGGCGACTCTATTCCACGACTTGTGGATTTGTGGATTCCACCATGGACAATTGATTTTGTATGTTATAGATAATCAGATTCTTTAGAGCATCTCACACTTATATATATATATATATTAGTCTATAATATCATATAAAAGAAAATTTACTCCTAACTTTTATTTTTTTCTAAAATAAAAAATGTTTCTTTCTCTCTCAAAATTTTCATTCTTTTTAATTTAAAGTAAAATAGAGATAAATGTTATTTTGGCAAACATGATAATAAATTTCATCTTTATCATAAATTTTTTTAGAAAATAATAATATACAGATTAAGTCTCATTCGTGCAATCAAATTTTGATAATAACAAAATTCCCTAACAAATAGAGCAAAGGAATTAACAAATTACTGGAACGTCAGATTATTTTTGATTTTAAATAGATTAAGGTGATTGTATTTTTCTACTTCTAAAAAATGGCCTCTGAACCCCGTTTAATGGGCCTAATTTCTCCGTTTCCGGTTTTACTTGTTAACTTGGGCCGAATTTTATTTAGCTTTTAAGTCCATTGAACGATAAGTGGGCGTTGTGTCAGAGTTAGAAGACTAAAGATAGGCGTGCGTGTTTCTTAGGGATGAGGGATGATCATTTCTCCACCTCATTTCCATACTTTATTTTATTTTAAAACCACTTTTATCTTTGGTATTAATCATGATATCGCTTTGACGGGCCAAAGCCTAAAGTGCTTTTCACACTTGGTTAAGTTCGCATTTTCTAATATGGACACAACACACAAAACATGGTTCTCCAAACTTTTTCAAATCTATACATTGAACTGATAAGAAAAACATCTATTTCTTGTGAATCTCAAAATAAGAATGACAAAAAAAAAAGAATGGCTTGACAAAAAAGTGGCTTGCATTGCATATTTGCATTGCCGTGGTAAAAATCTACGTCACGTTGGCAAAAGGAGTGTGTTGACTGTTTGGTAAGAAAAGTTAAAAAAAGCTGAATGTTATTGACAAGGATTTAACAGGAAACAGAAACAGAGTACTCACCAATCATTTGAACATAGTAAGAAAAGGAAACGCGTGCCATTCACGACATCTTTGGTCCCTCTCGAGTGAGACGTGATTAAGTAAAAATAAAAAATATTACAAAATTATGGATATATAATGTACAAATAGAAACGTTTAATATTATTTCATGCATAGATTTCCAGGTGGTTCTTTCACCATTTTAGATAACCTGAAATATAACGGTATAGAAAAGAGGAATAAACGATGCATGAATAATAAAACCAATGAAATATAACTGTATAGAAAGCTTGAAATTACCGATTTTGATATCAAAGTTTTATATTGTTGACAAAAAAAAATTATATTATTTTTATTTTATTTTATGTTTAGGCGGTAATTTTGGTAGTACTGCAATATAAAATGATCTCAAACCCAATATTTCTTCGCATCACATCACATGCATTTTTTTTACCAAAGGCTTAAAAATCGCTCTTGTTGCATACTTTTTTTTTTTTTGATAACCCAGTATCCGACCACAAAGCGTGATCGACTAGCCCACCGGGCCTAAGCCCATGCCATGACAGGATTTTTAAGCGTCCACTTAAGGGCCCCTGGTTACGCTAAGTGGTCTGGAGCGCCACACCAACTCCGCAGGTAAATTATGTGGTGGTCGGGGTTCGAAGTCGGGTGGCGGGCACCTCAGCCGAGGTTCCTTTACCACCAGGCTACGAAGCCCGGTTCTTGTTGCATACTTGCATTTATATTTTTATCATTATGTATGAATTATGATAGATTTGGTTCTTTGATTGCATTGAATTCGTTCGGGAATTATTTACAGCATTTTCCTTTGACTTGTGACTTGCTGCATCATGCATATAATTATTGTGTCTCCATTCTCGAAGATATTATCCAATTATTATCAACCTATGATTTAAACACACCATTGATTCTTCAAATAGTTTTTAATCATTTGAACTTCAAGTCATGCTAGGTTGACCATTGACTCTTACCCATTTGAAAAAAAATTCCTACTACACATCTACATTTTAAATTACTTGCAAATAAAATGAGTAGGTTAATTTGGTTTATTGTTTTTTTGTTAACTAGGAAGTGTTTAGTCTTCTAATCCAAATAATCTTTCCAGACCTGTAATTAACCGGAGTTAATATCATTTATGGTGTAAAACATCCTTTTCAGAACAAGTCAAATTCGGGTGACTCTAGTTACAGCCGTAATCATTTTACCACCAAATCTAGCTCGTCGGTTTATTGATTATTTTGGCTTATTGTTAGTGTCAAATTCTTGAAATCTCATTCTAAGATTAGTTTGAGCTTAAAATGGTCATAACACATAAGTCATCATAAGGCAAATGAAAAATTAGGAAGAAACTGAAACAAAAAAAAATTACAAGTATGAGCGAAATGGATTCCAGTTGTATTGTCATTCATTTAGAATTTTTTTTTCATTATAGTATTCAGTATACTTGTTCTTATTACATATTTTCATCATACATTAGGCAATTTGACCTTGCATGCCTATTTAGTAAGGTTAGCTGAAAACCACCAGCCAAGAGAGATATTACAAATAATATATGGTATTTTCATAAGCTATATGTGCATCTATTTACAAAACACACTATAGATCAGGCTAGTGACAAGAGCCGTCAAGTTAGTAAACAATTTGTATATGAGTTATATTATTTAGTATTTCATAGAGTGCTTAATCTGAAATTAATTTATTAAATATGTAATTTTTTTATGAGTTTTAAGCTTAGAAGAGTTTTTTTTTTTATATAAAAAAAGTATTAAGCAGGCCACTCTGGTTTTACGATTTTACTGTATCAAAAACTAAAACAGTGATTTCTATAAGATCGACATTTAGTCAACAAAATCTAATAATATAACATATTTTGTATTTTATAAATCTTATTTTTCCTTATGAAAAAATTCCATATATATTTTTGAACATTTCAGAACGTGGGTTTATTGTTGCATTTTAATCGTTTTTATAATCAGATTTTAAAGGATTGAGACGCTACGAGAGTTTAAGATTATATTATACGCTAATGATGCAAACTGCACCACCGAGACAATAGCATGTTTAAAGATTTTAATATTTTCAAAAAGAACAATGTAGCATACTAGCATATCGTTCAATTATTTGTAATAGCTTGACGTGTAAATGCTCCTCTTAAGATATGGTCAATACATGATGTATGTAAAGAGATATTAGTACTTTTGGTCGTGTGCGTGTATAAAATATTATTTATACATGCATATAGATGCTGTCTTCTTGCATTTACATACATGTACAATTATTTATGAATATTAAAAATTCGATTACATACATGGATATATAGTTCATGTTCATTCTTCTTCTCTATTTTTTTTAAAAAATCATGTTCATTTTACGAGGACAAGTAACCCTGTAGTATATATTTCCAAATCCAAAAAGTCACATACTATATCGAAATAAATCTGCATAGTTTGTTAGCTAGAGCAGTCAAATACACTAATGTTCAAGAGAAAACATTGAAAAAATGTATTCTCAAAAAAAGGTATACACACACACATATATATATATATATATATATATATATATAAAAGCACTAGTGCTAGTTAAAAACTTAAAACTGAAAAGAGAAAATGAATAAAGAAGTATTTAAGCAAACATTGGGGGCAAAGGAATCATAACCTCTCATGGCACTAAACCACGAGCTAATTGATGTTGTTCCTTTGGTGGGCCTTTTACACGATTACTCTCCACTATTCGGTCCTTTTTATTTATTTATTTATTTATTTATCAAATAGAATCAATAATACATACTCCATAGTCATCAATAGTGTGAAATATTATAATTCATAAATCACACCATGTAATGGTGATAAGATTTGCACTATATTTATTGTAATGGTAAAAGGTCTAACAACAATTATTCCTTGCTAGAAAACTAGTGATCTTACAAATCTTCTCTTGTGCAACGGAATGGTAGGCAGATTAATTACCAACTGAAGCGTTTAGAAATATGAATGTTTGTCAATGATATAGCATTTGATTTTCTTGGAGATTTATTTCTAATTTTTTATTCCTGGATCAGTAATGTAGTACATATATATCAAAACAACAAGTTATATCACTATATCAGTTTAGTAAATAACATGTCTATTCTTTTCATAAGAATACAATGATTTATACTCAAAAATGTTATTTTGATATTTTCACTTAAGTTAAGAAAAATATTGAAACTTATTTATATTTTTAATAATTACAACTAATTTTTCCCGCGTAAATCAGATTCGGCCGGACCAAACGTTTCACCAGAACGAATCAAACTCGACCACCACTTGACCTACAATTAAAGATGTCAACAACAAAAATATTACAACTAGTTAATCAATAGTTTCCAAAATAAATAAAATTATTTATATTATCAATATAGTTTACTGTTAATATTAAGCTTAAAATATGTGTAGATTGCACTGAATTGTAAAATACTATTTTTATGTAACAAAAATTCAAAATGACACTTCTTTATAAAAACTGAAGTAATATTCTTGAACAACTACCACTATCCACACTCATTAATTCAAAAAAAAAATATTATATATTATTTTAAAAATCTACATAATGTAATTAAATGGTACTTATGAACATAATCTTCGTTTCAAAATACCTTGTTATTCTCTTATCACCATTAGTTGTCTACCAAATTATCCTTTCATTGGTGGATATACAAATATTCAACCTAATATTATGCTTAGTATCTAAAATGCCACACATAAGCTTGGTGGGAGATGGAGATGTAATGATGAAAAGGATGGAGTGTGACTTGGAACATTATATAAAGGCTAGATTTTTGCATATAATACGATGCTAAACTAGTAGAAAGCATATACAAATGTAAAAATAAGTGAGCAGCATAATGGTTACACCATAAAGTTTGTTATTGTAATTTGTAAAAGTCACATCCCTCTGTTCATTCCCCCACGCTTCTGCCTCGACAGGAAACCATGGATCAAACAATTACAAATCTCAGAAAAGAAAAAAACACATTTCATATGATGATTATGTTGGTCCCATTTATTTTGACCATACACATCTCCATATGAAATAGAGTGCTCTAGCTTTTGGGTTGCAACCATTCAGAATTACAAACTTAACTGATTATTTAAAAAAAAATAACTGATTATAGACTATAGTTTCTAATATAATCGTTTTTAATAGTGGGCTACCTTATTCAGTGTCCAAGTTTTGAGTTGTAATATTTCTTCCCAAATTACAAAGTGATATACCAATATCCAGATCTAAATTGTATATAATATATTATCGCGTATTTGATATTCAGTAGTGATCATATTTTTGCCAATGCGGACCCTTGATACAAGCATGAGCCCTCTAGTTTTCATAGTGTTTATAAAATATCAATTTTGATTTTAAATTCACCTAGCTCTAGAATATAATGCTAAGTTTCTAACAACTAAAACAAAGCATTTTTAAGCAAAAAAGTTACCGTTCCAAAACCTAACACATGACATTTTATCTTCTAGGGTTTTATTTTTAAGTTAATATATGCTGATTTTCTAACTAAACATTACATGTAAAAAAGCGTTATTCGATAAAGAGATTAGTCACTCTCAGAATTGATATAAAAATTAGAAGCATCAATTAAAATCAAATTTAAAATTAAAAAGCAGCTTTTTCTTTTCTTTGAAAAGCCATTTTTAACCCCTCTTCCTCTACTTTAACACTGATATAAATTTTTAAAAATGTTATTCGATAAAGAAGTCTTTATATCTATAACATTCTTCACTTCTCCTTGTCCATTCAAACTCCAATGACGAATCCACCAAACCGGGTTTGGATCCAAATCGGGATCTCCTTCATCTTCCTCCTTACCCATGTCTCTCTATCTTCTTCCAATGACCAATCTTCTATCAAAACCGATGCACTATCTCTCCTCTCCTTCAAAGCAATGATCCAAGACGATCCAAACAACATTCTCTCAACTTGGACCCCTAGAAAATCCCCTTGTCAATTCTCCGGCGTCACTTGTCTCGCCGGAAGAGTCTCCGAGATTAACCTCTCCGGTAGTGGACTCTCCGGGATCGTTTCTTTCAATGCCTTCACCTCTCTTGATGCTCTCTCTGTTCTTAAACTCTCAGAGAACTTCTTCGTTTTAAACTCAACCTCTCTTCTTCTCCTTCCCTTGAGCTTAACCAGCCTCGAACTCTCCTCCTCCGGTTTAATCGGAACCCTCCCGGAAAACTTCTTCTCCAAATACTCAAACCTTGTCTCCATCACTCTCTCTTACAACAACTTCACCGGAAAGTTACCTGAAGATCTTTTCTTAGGAAGCAAGAAACTCCAAACCCTTGATCTTTCTTACAACAACATAACCGGTTCAATCTCCGGTTTAGCAATCCCTCTCTCTTCTTGCGCCTCCTTGTCGTTTCTCGACCTCTCCGGGAACAGTATCTCCGGTTTTGTCCCTGCCTCTCTTACCAACTGCACCAACCTCAAAAGCTTGAATCTTTCTTACAACAACTTCGATAGGCAGATTCCGAAGTCACTCGGTGAGCTAAAAAGCTTACAAAGTTTGGATCTTTCGCATAACCGACTCACCGGTTGGATCCCGCCGGAGATAGGAGACGCTTGCGGGTCGTTACAAAACCTCAGGATTTCTTACAACAACGTAACCGGTGTGATCCCTGATTCCTTGTCTGCATGCTCTTGGCTACAGACACTTGACCTCTCCAACAACAACATCTCCGGTCCGTTCCCCGACAGGATCCTCCGGAGCTTCGGATCTCTTCAAATCTTGCTTCTCAGCGACAACCTCATATCCGGTGAGTTTCCGACAACACTCTCTGCTTGTAAGAGCCTGAGAATCGTTGACTTCAGCTCGAACAGATTCTCCGGCGTGATCCCGCCGGACTTATGTCCCGGAGCAGCTTCATTAGAGGAGTTAAGAATTCCGGATAATCTCGTCACCGGAGAGATTCCTCCGACGATATCTCAGTGCTCGGAGCTTCGGACGATTGATCTCAGTCTCAACTATCTCAACGGAACAATCCCACCTGAGATCGGAAACCTCCAGAAACTCGAGCAGTTCATCGCCTGGTACAACAACCTCGCCGGAAAAATCCCGCCGGAGATCGGAAAATTACAAAGCCTCAAAGATCTTATCCTCAACAACAATCAACTCACCGGAGAACTCCCACCGGAGTTTTTCAACTGCAGCAACGTTGAATGGATCTCCTTCACAAGCAACCGGTTAACCGGAGAAGTCCCTCGAGAGTTCGGAGTCCTTTCCCGGTTAGCTGTTCTTCAGCTCGGGAACAACAACTTCACCGGGCAGATCCCTTCAGAGCTAGGGAAGTGCACAACACTTGTCTGGCTTGATCTCAACACAAACCACTTAACCGGAGAAATCCCTCCCCGGTTAGGTCGTCAACCCGGTTCAAAAGCTCTTTCCGGTTTACTCTCCGGCAACACAATGGCCTTTGTTAGAAACGTTGGGAACTCATGTAAAGGTGTCGGAGGTTTGGTGGAGTTCTCAGGGATCAGACCAGAGAGGCTTCTTCAGATCCCATCTCTTAAAAGCTGTGACTTCACAAGAATGTACTCTGGTCCGATCTTGAGTCTCTTCACAAGATACCAAACCATTGAGTATCTTGACCTCTCTTACAACCAGCTCCGAGGCAAGATCCCTGATGAGATCGGAGAGATGATCGCTCTTCAAGTCCTTGAGCTTTCTCATAACCAACTCTCCGGCGAGATCCCTTTCACCATCGGTCAGCTCAAGAACCTAGGCGTGTTCGATGCCTCGGACAATCGGTTTCAGGGTCAAATCCCTGAGTCTTTCTCCAACTTATCTTTCTTGGTTCAGATTGACTTGTCTAACAACGAGTTAACCGGTCCGATCCCACAGAGAGGTCAGCTTAGCACGCTTCCGGCGAGCCAGTACGCCGGCAATCCAGGACTTTGCGGTGTTCCTTTACCGGAATGTAAAAACGGGAACAATCAGGTTCCCGCAGGACCTGAGGAAGGGAAACGTGCCAAGCACGGAACAACGGCGGCTTCTTGGGCTAATAGCATTATTCTTGGAGTGTTGATCTCCGCTGCGTCGGTTTGTATACTGATCGTTTGGGCTATCGCGGTTCGTGCGAGGAAGCGAGACGCGGAAGATGCGAAGATGCTTCATAGTTTGCAAGCGGTTAACTCAGCCACTACTTGGAAGATCGAGAAGGAGAAAGAGCCGTTGAGTATTAACGTCGCCACGTTTCAAAGACAGTTAAGGAAGCTTAAGTTCTCGCAGCTTATCGAGGCCACAAACGGCTTCTCGGCAGCTAGTATGATCGGACATGGAGGATTCGGTGAGGTTTTCAAGGCGACGCTTAAAGATGGATCTTCCGTGGCAATCAAGAAACTGATTAGGTTAAGTTGTCAAGGAGATAGAGAGTTTATGGCGGAGATGGAAACCCTAGGGAAGATCAAACACCGAAACCTCGTACCGCTCTTGGGATACTGTAAGATCGGTGAAGAGAGACTCCTCGTGTACGAGTTTATGCAATACGGTAGCCTCGAGGAGGTGCTTCACGGGCCAAGAACAGGTGAAAAACGCAAGATCTTGAGTTGGGAAGAGCGTAAAAAGATAGCGAAAGGAGCAGCCAAAGGGCTATGCTTCTTGCATCATAATTGTATACCTCACATAATCCACCGTGATATGAAATCAAGCAACGTGCTTCTCGACCACGAGATGGAGGCTAGGGTTTCTGATTTTGGAATGGCGAGGCTGATCAGCGCGTTAGACACGCATTTGAGTGTGAGTACCTTGGCAGGCACGCCAGGTTACGTGCCGCCAGAGTATTACCAGAGTTTTAGATGTACTTCTAAAGGTGATGTTTACTCAATAGGAGTTGTGATGCTTGAGATTTTGAGCGGGAAAAGACCGACGGATAAAGATGAGTTTGGTGATACTAATTTGGTTGGTTGGTCGAAGATGAAGGCGAGAGAAGGGAAGCATATGGATGTGATTGATGAAGACCTTCTGATTCTTAAGAAGGTTCGGAGTCTCGAGAAGGTTATGGAGGAGTGATTGTAAAAGAAATGTTGAGGTATTTGGAGATAGCGTTACGGTGCGTTGATGATTTCCCGTCGAAGAGACCTAATATGTTACAAGTGGTTGCTTTGTTGAGAGAGCTTCATGGGAGTGAAAATAACAGTCACAGTAACAGTAACAGCTCCTAGAGACATGAACATGATGATCCGTTTTTTCTTCTTCTTGATCTTTGATGAATGTCTTGTTTTTATTTTTTCTGTGAGAATGTACGTGTGATATTTGATTAACAAAAAAAAGTTATATAGTATTCTGTGTTAAACCTTTGTTTATTTATTTATTTAAGCTCTGGTTATACTATTATTCTACTGCAGGCATTGTTAGTGAGAGTTTGAATCGGTGAAAATCTTCTTTGATTTTAATCCGAGCCTCGAATTAAACAACATATGAATGAGATCGATAAATTCCAATTTTTTTTTTTGTAATGAAATATACATGTGTGAAATATACATGAAAATTGATATTTGCTATATATAAAAGTTGGGCTTGACTCAAATAACATAAATATATATAGTTGGGTCATGACTCATGGAGAACAGCCCAAAAGAACTCTTTAGAAGCTTAAGGTCCATGATGATTTTTATGCTTCATGGCCATGAGTATCTACCCTCTATAAGGCTACACACTGGTGGGCAGAACATGTTAAGTTGATGGATTAAGAGAGTTGAGTTTCAAGCTTCACTATTTCAACAATGTCTAAATCGAAGAAATAAATTTGAGTATTTTTATTACATGATGAATGATTTAATAGTTTCACGTCTGCATTATTTCAATAATGCCTAAATCAAAGTTAAATAAATTTGTGTAAAAATATCTTGTAACTGTGTTTTTTCTGTCTCCTTTGTAATAATATCTTCCTTTCAAACCCAATACTAGACAACTGTTTTAACTTAGAAGTGTGAAGTGGAGGCTCCTTTTACATATCGAGGGATCTAGAGTATACGATATATAATATCTTACAATTTAGTATTAATTTTGTTTATACAAGACTTCAATAGACTCCACATTTTAAATCATGTGTTATCATTTCTGAATTGCTTACCGAGCATTCCAATTCCTCTCAGCTAGTGATACCTAATGAGTCAGCTAATTTGGAGGAATTGAGATTCAGTAACGTTCAGTGGAATAAGCTACACAAGCGGATGCTTAGAGCATATGGATTGTGTTAAAAAAAATATTTGCATATTACATTTTCCTTTTATATAAGCATATATCTCTTCTTATAATTGTTGTGGCTTAGGGCAAATAAACAGATGTGACTATGTTTGGACCGGCTTAAAAATACATTGTTAGGACTTGGGATGCATTTCAAACCAAACCAAACCAATATCCTAATTTACTTTTGGTGATGTGAAACATATGATATTGCGTATATTTATAATTGCAATATAACTCTATATGTATAGTAATCTTAGGGGAAAATAGAAGGAACAGAGAAATACAAATGATATAAACTTAGGTGTGACAAGACACATCGAAGGAAGGGTGAGTGGGTCCAACTTTGAAAGGTAATTTTGTAAACTTCAAAAGTGAGGAAAGGATGTTGCAGGCCCCGGGTATATTTGTCTCTGCGAACCATACTGCACATACACAACTCAATTCTCTTTACTCCGTAACATTAAAAGTAAAATATTTTACTGTTAATTCTTATTTTTTATCGTCCTTTTTATAATCTTTTTCCTGGAAAAACATCCCCTCGCTGTAATTGAAAAATGGCAGATAAATATAGTAAATCTTCACAAGAATATACAGTAGATGTTTTTTTTGTTTTTATATGTTGCAATTTTGAATTTTTTTTTTCTTATATAGCTAACAATGCCACAATGCATGTTTCCTTTCCTGTGTGTCTGACACTATCATACAGCCTTATCTCATTTAAATGTTGTTCTTATTACTAGCGTAAATTATTTCGTACATCAACATTAAGGGAATTTGAAATTTTAAAAGGGTGAAAAATTAAATGAAAGCAAACAAATGTACTAAATTTAAATTATTATTATTATTATTATTAGGGTCGACGAGTTATTTTCCCACGATAACTATCATATAATATCAGATCCCCACCAAACTATGACATAGTGTCAGATCTTCACGATTTGAAAGTTATAAACTTTTTTCTCCACGAATTAACAATTTTGAAATGTATTTCTCTCCGAACTGATACATCGAAACTTAATTACCCATAGACTATGGTTTTACTTGGTTTATTATTAACCAAATAGTTTAGACAAGCTAAACCAAACCAAAATTCATTTTAAACAATTTTTATTCAAAAATTTTGTTTATCTTCTTGTTGAAATTTCAAAATATAGATTTTTTTGAATTCAAAAAAGATTTTCTAATTTTTTTTCTTATATTTCTTGCGTTTTAACAAATACAAAATAAAAAATTATATCAAGATTTTATGTTTAAAAAAATAATTAAATTACAATGAACAAATAAGCTTATTATTTTTTGTATTTTTTGAAATTTGAAAACGAAAATTAAAATTTAATAAAAGTATATGTCAAAATCTATGTTTTGTTGAAGTTTGACGTAAATCAAATTTTCAACAAAATTAGATTTTTTGACATATATTTTTATCAAAATTTGATTTTTTTTATTTCAAATTTTCAAAACAAAATAAAATTTTAACAAGCTTATTTGTTCATTGTGATTTTATTAAACTTTATAAAAATGCAATCTTGACGTAATTTTCTTTTAAATTTCATAAAACACAAAAATATAAGCTTAAAACAATATTCTTTAATAAAAAAATTATTTTAAATGAATTTTGGTTTGGTTTAATCGGTTTAAACTATTTGGTTAATAATAAACCAATTAAAACTATGGTCTATGAGTAATTAAGTTTCGAAATATCAGTTCAAGGAGAAATACATTTGAAATTGTTAATTCGTGGGAAAATAAGTTTGTAACTTTCAAATCATGGAGATTTGACACTATGTCATAGTTTGGTGGGAATTTGATTTTATATGATACTTCTCATGGGGAATTAGCTCGTCGACCATTATTATTATTATCATTATTAATATTATTATTATTGTTATTATAGATTCATAGAATCGATAATAATTATAGAAGGTTAAAACCAGCATATCAGTTTAAGTATTCACATTATTTTTTCCCAAGTTTGGTTTGACTGTAGATGGGTTTTTTGTATTGCATGGTAATAAGATATTGAATTATTAGAAAAAACAATGGAAAGTGGTTAAGTGGGGAAATAACAAAGAACAAATTGCGACATGGAAAACATTATCTAAATACACATATATAGGAAGGAAGACGAACAATTTGCGAATATTTAAATATACGAGGAAATAAATAAGACACGCAAATACGAAAGTTAAATTTGCGATAGCAATTATAAGACAAAACTGAAAATATACGAGGAAATAAATAAGACACGCAAATACGAAAGTTAAATTTGCGATAGCAATTATAAGACAAAACTGAAAATACAAAAAAAAAATGTCATAGGTTTCAGCGCAAAACACAGGTATAGCAAGAGAGGGTCCATCTACATAATTGAGGGAGACTAATATTAATATGTAAAATATTTAAGCAAATAAAGACAAACCTCATCGGGTTCAGTTTATAAAAGTTAAATAAATACAGTTCAATTTTGGCCAGCGAATATACATCATAATATCATTATTATATGTAAAACATATTTCATGATATTATTGTTTGAAGTTGAAAGTAACTAAAAAACAAATGTCCAGCTCGATTTTCTGTAAATATAACAAAATAAATTGAACCTTCTGCTGCTTCTGTTTATTCTCACGAAAAAAAAAATTAACAAACAAAGCAAAAGAATTTGGAATAAGGTAGTGATTAACTACCCCATGGGTAAAGGATGTCCGCTCATGCATCCCATCAAGGAATTGAGGGGTACATTTGTCATGACATGAAAGTTAAGTATATGATTGTTCCTTTGTGGAAGTATGAGGCAATCACATGTGATCAGAGATCTTCATTCTAAGCCACTTCTACATTTAACAACTAATATTGTTGACAATTTTTTTTAGTTAATATTAGCTTTGATATAACTAAATCTAACAACTATAATAATTTATTTTCGCTTTAGATTTCAGTATCGTTGAAGTAGCTATGGTATAGATCGATAGTATGTATTTATACGTACTGGATTTTGGGGTTATAATATATATATATATATATTATTATTATTATTATTATTATTATTATTTTTGAAAAGTTTGGACGATGATTCTTGTGGGGAAGTATAAAAGTGGCTACAATAACAAAACTTCCTTTAGGGTTGAGAGATATGCATTTGAAAGGTAGGGGAAGTGAAGCAAATATCCACATGCTCCTCAAAGAAATTGCATATATTAAGAGATGAAAAGCTAAACTCTCTTTGTGTTGCACGTTCCATTGTTCTTCCTTTTCAATCTAATTCGATTTATAACTATAGCACCAACTTAGTAGTATAGATGATCCAATCATAGTTCTCAGTTTTTGGTGCAACGCACTTATAAATTATAGGGTCTAAAATTTTGGCTAAAGTGTAAATATCATTTCATAGATAAACTGTCGATCTTACAAGATGTGATAAAACAAACTATAAGACCGCTAAGCTTACTCCCACCACAAAAAGGTAAACAATATGGAAGCAAAAGCAATCAAAACTTGAAACGGTTATGTTTTGGAGAGCACAAGACAACAAGTAGTGATAAAACTTGTATAATTGGATGGAAAGTTGGAACGAGGCAAACAAAAAAAGAAAGACCCGAAAAAAACAGAATACACAAAGAACACAACACTAGCGGGAAGCTGATTCATACGGTTGCTTGAACAAATCACTTTCCACCGAGGACTGCCCACAAGGTTCGAATTGAGACAATGAACTAAATCCAAGTTCAAACAAAAGACAGAACATCACACACTACATCTACTTAATATCGCTAATTACATGCATTTATATAACGCATCTTAATGGATAGGGCCTAAATTATAATCCTCAAGTCGCTAATGACATGCATTTATATACGTACGTGCATGTATATACATTTAACAGCTAGACAAATACATATGCATTTATCGATTAAAAAGAAGAATCGCATTAAAAAAGCATAAAAGTGAGTCCATCATTCGAAACACGTGGTTAGACATTTTTACATACATCGTTTCTAATTATCGAGTTATATATATATATATATATGACTTTGGCCATTGGTATGGAGAAAGCCTAATATACTCTCTATCTCTCTCTACTTTTCTAAACGTGACAAACGTAGCTGCAGGACCTGTAAACCTCCCTGCGTGTTGACACAAATGATGAAAACGAGAGAGAGGAGAGAGAGAGAGAAGAAATAGTCGCTTTCAGTTCAATAGAGTGCACTTTAAATGCAAAGTAGAATTAATCGACATGATTTTCAGTGCCTTAGAGTTAACGGCAGGCATTTGTCACTCTCTTATTTACTTAACCCACTTCTTTAGTTCTCTCACACATACATTTATTTCTCCAAGTCCTCACTATTAAAGTCTCCTAACTTTTTGCATATATATATTGGTCCCAAAAGATGCACAAAAACCAAACCCACCTCTGATTTTAGATTTTTGTAGTGCTTGCTTCTTCACTCTCGTACGCAAACGATCGTTTTCTTTTATATTTTTTGCTCTCTATGTAGACTTACCTCAATAGACCTCTTTCTCTTTCACGTATCGACAACTCTTCATTTATTATGTATGAAATCATGCATCATAGACCATTAGACCTGTCCAAATATGAATCATCACTATAATAGTTAATAAAAAAAACCTTAAATGTATGTATTATATGGCTGAGCATTTTATCCGATAAATTTGGTTTGATTCGTTATTTGTTTCAACTCAAAAAATTAAGATATCCGTAAATCTTTAAAGCAAAATAAATATTAAAAATAAATATCCATTAAAAACGAAACAAATCACAAATATAAAAAAGTTATAGACGGATTTGCCTCTGCTCATTATACAAATAAACTTATATCTCTGATTAAATATATAGTTTTAAGAAAATAATATAAGATCTTCGTAAAAAACTACAATTTTCTTAAAAAAATAGTTTTATAAAAAAATTTCTTATTTTAAAAAATTATGAAACATATAGTTTCATTAATTTTAAGAATTTATGAAACATATAGTTTCATTAATTTTAATTTTTTTTATATTGTGTAAAAGATATTTTTTTTTAAATAAATAAACTTGTATAGTTTTTTCGATTTACTTGTATTGAATAAAGTAGATAAAGTATCCGTAAATATCACAAATATCCGTTAATTTACTGGATATCCGAAAAAACGAATATTCGTATTTTCTGAAGAAAGTAAATCGAAAAATCAGATATCTATGAAATACGAAGAAAATATTAAGCACTAGAAATTATAGTAGTATTTGATTCGTGCGCAGTCCTAATTATAAGATAAATCAATTAGTTTTGGAACATGTCTTAATTTGTGTGGCTTTCTGCTATTTTAAGATAAAGTTTCAAATTTCTTATATAAATGAAGGGGATTCACTGTTTTAAATGACATTTCTCTATTTTATTTTTGTATAAATGCTAAGATTTATATTATTATTTTAAATATATAATGTAAATTTTATGAGTTTATAACTTAAAATTATTTAGTAGTAAATGAATTAATTCAAATCTCTTCATAATTAATAAACTATTTATTCAATTTAAAGTAAGATTTCGTTCATTCATTAACAATCTCATTCATGCTTAACCATGGATAATTTTAAGAATAATATTCTCATAGTGATCTCACATCGGATGAATCTGATAGGAAATAATGTTGGTTTTGAATGTAATGGTACTACATTGGTTCAAAATGAACTAGTCACGCATGGATAGATATAGACGACTATATGATACAAAATAATCTTGGGTAGTTTTTCTCGTGTGTTATATGAGCACTATAGTTATGTGTATGTATATAAACTGTTTTATTTATTTATTTCGTATCTGGTAGTGAAATAAATTGAGAAATATATATATGTTGACTCTTTTTAAAGAATAAATGTAAAAATATTAAAAGACAATAAATGAGTAGATTAAAAGTTTACTAAAGTTTGTAATAAGAACGAATGAAAATGGGTCGGACTGGTTATCATCATTATAGATCAACACTTTCTGTCCGAATCTAACGAAATGTGAAACGATGTTTGATTATGTACCTCGTTATAGGTGTAACGGTCACGGACCACAACGACATCATGGTAGTTACAGCTTACCCACTTTGTATATTTAAATGAATTTTGGGGATATTTCAATTATCCTATCAGTTTGATATTACTTTTTAAATTTAATATTAATAAATAATTATTTTTATAAATATTTTAAATTTATGATGAAAATAGAATTCATTCATTTTTTAAAAATATTTATAAAACATTTTGAAATTCAAACCCACCATTTTAACACTAAACCCTAAACAACAATCAATAAATGTAAATCCAAATGTTAATGTATTTTGATTAAATGTATTTTTGAAAAAATGACATTTAACTTATAGTATTCTTACCAATTTATGAAGAATTTTTTCCAACCTAACATTAATTAGAGGCTACATGTAGATTTTATTATCCCTTTACATGGATTGCCTTCACCAGTAAAATGTTTGAAATATCTCAGTTAAAGAAGCTTCACGAAAAATGTTGTAGACAAAACAAACCCAGTCTAGGAAGAAATAAACTTCGGAAAGATGATACTGTAAACTTTAGGTTCTATAGACAGCATTAAATTTTCCCTTTTTCAATAACATGCAAACGTGTCAACCGGGCTTCGTAGTCTGGTGGTAATGGATCCTCAAGGTGAGGTACCCGTCATCACGAGTTTGAGTCCCTGTCACCCAAGACACTTGAAGTGGTAAGAAAAAGTGGATCCTTCGGACCTCGCGGTAATAGTCTTTAAGTCGAAAAAACTTATGGAATTATACCACCACGGTTAACATGTGTCTGTGCGGAGAGAGTCAATTTTTTAATGATCTTAAATGCAAGCATAATCAAGAAATCAATTAACAGTAATATGTAAGGCCATGATTAACCCGGATCTCTTAAGGTGGAGTTCTTAAAGTAAATTTGTCGTTTTAGTTTTTATTTTTTTTTAACATTTTTCCCGCTAAGAAACGGCTCTTATGGTTCTTATTTAAGAGACGGTTCTTAGGTTTTCTTAGTTAAAAGCTAAGATACGTCTCTTAGAAAATAACGGTAAGGTTCTTTGAAACTATTAATAAGGGCTAGTTTCAATTTAAACCGTGTAACTGTAGATTTAAATCTACAATATTCGTTCAAATAAATTAACAAAATTTGATGTCAAAAAAATCTACAAAATTCATTAGAAGAATATATATAGTCGGTCACCATTTAATATATTTGGACCAAAGATTCACATTAACTTTTAAAATAAGCAAAGACTAAACATCACATGGTAACAAAAAGAGGAAACCCAAATTTAATCCACAAAATATCAGATAAAATGTTTCAGTAATCTTCATTTCTGTATATTAAAACTTCTCAAACTCCATCCCTCTCCATCTGTATTCGCTGGCGACATGTAATTAACCACAAGAGATGTCTCGTCGGCCGGAACTGCAACCGCTTGAAACTGTCTTTTACAAGCTTGACAAGTAACTTGCATCATGGTTGAGCTTATCTTCTTCATAGATTCTTCCTTTAAAAGCTTAGCTCTCTCAAGCTCAGCTTGTGCTTGTTGCCTTATCTTCTTAGCATTCGCAAACTCATTTTCCGCTATCTCTCGTTGCCTCTTGGCTTCCCTTTTAGCTTCCTCCGCATAAGCTTTTTCCTTCATTGCTATCGTCATGATTTGTTCACTCGCCATAATTTCTTTTACGTGACCAAAGTTGTTGTAATGATGATATGGTGATGATGGAGCAATGGAGAGGTTTAAGTTTGTGGTATCATGATTTTGATGATGATGATGATGATGATGAGATGGTTCTTTAACTTTGTGTTCTTGATTAGGGTTTAGATTCGGCGTCAAGGGAAGAAGCTGGAGTTCGAGGTTGAGATTTGATGAGTTGGTGAGAATTAAAGATGAGCTTCTGATATGAACTGGACGTCCTTCTAAAGGTACATGAGTCGCAACCGGAACACCACCACCGTAATTCGTTTCGCTAGATGGAGTGCTTACCGTTGAGGTGGTTCTAGAGGAGCACGCCGTGGCAGTGACGGCGGTTTGTGGCGGTGGTTCACGGTGAACATTCCGTATGGAACATCTATCTTGATGTTCAATAAAACTCTCCACCCTAAAAAAAAGAACCTTATTAAAATGATTTCATATGATATAGGGTTATGAACTGTCAAAGTGATTATTATATTGGTAAACTTATAATTTAATATTGAGTTTCTCTGTTTAAGCCTATGAAATAACTTAGGACCTATAATAAATACTATATTAACATGAGTTTAGTTCCACTAAAAGCCTAAAATATGTAATTTTTATAGAGATTGGGGTCAATGTCATTAACCTAATTAATTAAGTTTTTTTCTGGTCAACAATTAATTAAATTTCTTTTCATGTCACAAACCAAACAAAACAGTCAAAGAGAGATCTTAGAAGACTGTGATGCACACACAAAATTAGTAAAAATCATGAGGTATGGTCAAATCAAACAAGACTATAACTATCAATCTTGTTATTGGGTCGCTAGGGTAATTTTATTTTTGTGACCTATAATTTTCTTTTGTTAGTACATATGATCTCCTAAATATACAAAACAATCAAAGCCATTAATTTCTTGAATATTAAGAATTTTTTTTAAATTTATTTAATTTGTCCAAAAGCTTCATCTTTCATAAATAATAGAATAATACTAATAACTGATTAAAAAAAGGGTCCAAAATTCTAAAAAGTTGGAATCTTTTCAGATTAAAAATCAAATAACAGTGAGAAGAAACAAGAAGTTTTTACCTGGAGAAGACGCGACCACAGTCACAAGAATGGCCTCTAGTGCCACAAGTTTTGAGATGAGCTTTGTAATCTGATTGAACAGCATAACCTTTAGAGCATTTCTCACAAACCCATTGCTTATGGTTGCTGTGTTTTCGTCTGAAATGTTTTTTTATTCCGACAAGATCTCCAAGAGCATGACTAGGATCATTGTGAAGACAAGTGGGTTCAGGGCAAACATAGACTCGTTTCTTCACCTCTATGTTGTTGTCTCTCTTCAGAAGCTTCCATGGAACCTTGTGACGTCTCCGATGCATCTGGAGATTTTGATCTCTTTGAAACCCTTGGTTACAGATCTCACATATGTATCTATCTGATTCAAGAAGAGTTCTTGGTGATAGAGATACAACTTCTGCATCTGGATCTGAAGAGTATAAGCATTTAACATGAGATTCCCATATAAAAAGAGGATAAGCAAAATCCATCGAAACATATATCTATAGTTTTTTGGTGCAAAACATGTCTATGGAGCGAGTAACATTAAATAAAGATCTTTTTACTTTTTTTCTTTGTTTTAAAAAGATGAAATTTTTAATGGGGTTTAAGAGAAAACAAGGGTAGGCCACTAATACCCCCATAAACTTGAGATTGGTAATATGAAAAAACATAATGAAACTTGTAATAAAAACCCATCACAAAACATGTTAAACACAAACTTGTAATGGGGTTTTAACTTAAATTTGACAGTAGAAATAGAAGAAGATCTGAACATTAAAATCTAACTTATCAAAAGAACATGTCTATGATTAAACACTCACAAAAATTGTGTGTTTCTAATGGAGTTTTAGAGAAAGCAGGTAAAAGTAAAGTACTAATGGTGCCCATGAGTTGAAATTGGTCATAAGAAATAAAAACAGAAAATTCAAAATTAAAATTAAGTTTTATGCATAGGTATAGGTCTTTATTATTACCTGGTGTACCTGCAGGTCTTCTTTTCCTCTTTTGGGTGGATGTGTTTGTGGTGGTGACCCCATTTTCTGAAGAAGAGAGGAAAAGATCAGAAGAAGAAGAAGAAACCACACAACGTGTGTTAGTAGTGTTCTTGTTGGAAGCAGCAGTATCCAACATCACTACTGCTCCTTGATCTGTTCTCATCGATCACTTATTTTATTTCTCTCTTTTTGACTTTATTGTGTTTTAGATTGTGGAGATTGATTTGATGAAACAATAAATTACCCAAGGACAAAACAAAAATAAGAAAAAAATGAAAATAGTGGGAGGTTCAGCTTTACAAGGAAGAGGAAGGAGCAATAAAGAGAAAGAGGGAGGAGAGATAGGGGATAAAAGTTCTTTTAATCTTTCTGCATCAACAGCTTTTCAAAACTTTCTCTTATGTTATACTATGATGAAAGCTTTTCTTTGGGTTTCTCTCTTTCTCTCTCTTTGCTATTTCGAATCATTAACCTATCTCTCGTACACTTGAGATTTTATAGAAAGTTAGGGGGTCTTTTGCTTCCTATATTGCCTTGCTTATAAAGCTCATTACACTTTTCCATCATACATACAGTCTATACATACATATATATATAGAGAGAGAGAGGATATGTTTATTTTAGATTTTTTTTGTGTTTATTTAGATTTACATTTAGAATTTTCTTTTTGTTATTTTGTATTTATATTGTAGATTTTGTTTCTTAGGGTATGTTGGATATATGGATGTTTGGCTTGGACCCATATCTTGTCTGATTGATGAATTTGTCTGAGTTTTATGAACCTTCATGAATGAAAATTTTAAAACATTTTTATTATATTTTGTTATTATCTACACGGATTTTACCTAATATAATAAAAAGTTTAGATAATATACAGCTTTCATTACCAAATTAGATCGTCGAGTGGAATTTATATTTCCATTTCTGGTTGACTCAATAACTAAGCGGTGTTCTACTTGTACCAAATTCGAATTTTGGATTACCAAACATAATGCATGTTTTTTTTTAAATCATAATGCATGTTATAGATAAATATCAGGAGTCTATCTTATTTGCAAATAATAAGAAATTATATTTTTATATATGCGCTCATTATCAGATAATGTGATGAGAAACAATTAAATAACTAGGATAATTTATTCATAGTGTGATTAGTTAATTTTTTTGACCGCCATTCTCAATTCCTATAAATAGTGTGATTATACATCACTAATATACATCTTTGCGTTCCATCGTTGTTAAAGCAGTCCAATAATATATAGACAATTTTAGAAAATTTGTCACTGTTAACTATATATGAATGATATGTCATCATTTTTCAAAGGTTGGTCCACAACTACATGACTACATGTTAAAACTCTTTTCGAATTACACTTGGAAACAAAAGGAGAGGAAAAAGATATATGGTTCTTGTGAATAATCCAAGGATAATTGCATAATTGCATTAAATACAAAATTCAATAAGTTTCAATAATGTAGACAATCCAATTTTTTTCTATTTGGCTTATATATTGGCTGTACTCTGCCCATACAGTTTAGGGAAAAAAATAAAGTTTTTTTTTTAAATAGATAGTAAAATATAGATGATAAATTAACGGTTTAAATTGATAGACATAAAAGACATATAGAGAATAAGAAAAAAAAATAAAGGAAATAAAATAAATATTTATTACTTATGTTATTCCCAAATTTAATAAGGAATAAATGTAATTATAACTCTTTAAATGTAAATGAATGTTAAAGAATCATATGTAACAATTATATTTTGTAAATAATGTAAATTGTAAGGAATAATAAAAATTCACTAGTCAAAATTGCATCATACCTGCGTAGCATCATAATTCAAGCCAGGAATAAATTTAAAAGTGTTATAAATTTATCATATACTAATTACGATCAATATAAACTATACTGGATTTCGAAGAAAATGTATTGAAATAAAATTTTCGATCTGCACGTGACCTTTTTTCCAACATCCACTCTTGTTTTATTTTAGTAGGTTTATGCGTTCGATTTCTCGTTCGAGTTTGAATCGACTATTTTGAATTTTCAAGTATTTTGATATTGGGGTCTAATAACTATTTCAGTATTTTTACATATTGAGTCGGGTTCGGATATTTTTAGTTTGGGTTACTTGGGTCAGATTTAAATATTTAGATTTTTAAAGCAAAATTCAAATTCTTTATATCTCAAGTTTCTTGTACTTCAAATTTCACTATTAACTTAATCAATTTTCTAAATTAACTTAATCATTTTCTGAATTTTAATAAGTTCAACGATTAATAATTACAATATAAAACTTTTAAAATAGAAAGATATGAATATGGTTGTTATTTTGAGATTTTGGGTATAATTCTTGTTAATGCATAAAACAAGAAGGTTTACATGCATTTTAAGTGATTAGCAAATCACTTTTTCTCCAACTTTATGAATATTATCTAATCTTGAAATATATGCAATATCAATATAAATGTTTTTAATAAAATGAGATAAGTAAACTGAGAATATATGATTAAATATACATATGTTCGATTATCTTAGATATACATTCAGATTCGAATATCCATTTTCTCCTCACTCAATATCCGTTCGAGTATTTTCCTACTTTGATTCAGATTCGGATTCTGATATTACATGTTCGGGAACCCTACCTTTTAGGCTTTTGCCTTCTTTCCAAATCATTTTTACCTTTTCTACTAGTACTCTATAATTTTCTCTGTATTTCACTCTTTTATAGAGTAAATCTTTAGAGTTAGATTTATTCCAATAGTTTACTCTATTGGTCACGAAACATGTTCAATCTTATCAAATAAAGCTAATCGTTCTGTGGAAACTTGGTCACGAAACATTTTCAATCTTATCAAAATAAAGCTAATCGTTCTGTGGAAACTTGGTCACGAAACGTGTTGAATCTTATCAATATAAAGCTAATCATTCTGTTTCTAACTGTCTTATCAACAAGAAGAACTAGGCGAGCTCATGGCATTGCTTTCTCTCCATGACGCATGTTGTTGCGTTCCCGCTAGAGGTGATATATAGTCGCTTGGAAGGTATAACCAAACAAGAAAAGTTGCAGATGAGTAAACACCCTAAGATGCAGAAGTGGGAGAAGCTCATCCCATATTATTGTGTAGTTACAAACATTAGAGAATGCCATATGCTTGATGAGTACTCACATTCAAAAAACAAGTGATTGCGAGTTTCCTGTGGATGTCGACAGAGCACACAGTCCACTCTTTGTCACGTTTGCCAACTTTCAATACGATCACTAGTGGAGAGTCTATTCTTCATTGCTAGCCAAGTGAGAAAAACAATTTTGTTATTTATATGGAAAAGAACATTCCCATTCATCATTACTCATTTTATTCGGATATTTTGGTCTCATGCCTTCATCCTCAATTTTGGCATACAATTTTTAAAGAACTGCCAAAACCATATGAATGTGTATATATATATGTTAAATTGGGACACAATATTTGAAAACTTAAGTAAAAATATATTTCCCGTGAAAAAGCTTTGTTAAAATGTGATTATTTATCGGACGGAAAGAGTGTTGGGCCATAATCCATCCAGTGGATGTATTTCGAACAAAAGCTTATGATTAAGTGACTGTTTGAGCCTCCATGTTACAAAATGGTTTGTATATGGGCCTGTTTAGTTTATAGAACAGTAAATATGGATCCAAACTCCCACACCTGTTGATTTTGCTTTTTTTTCTGTTTCACAACAAGAAAGCTTGTAAAATATTAAACTTAGCACTTCTACAGAAAATATGTTGCAGCGTGCATAATATTTAAAACAAAATTATTAACGCAACCACAAATGAATAAATATAAAACATAGCACAATATGGATATTGTTGGAGATAGACTACATCCCTCGGATAAGACACGTCTAATTGACCAATTTTGGAATTGGATTTGAGATTTTCATATTCTAATTTTTTTATTATTAAGTTTATAATTTTAAAGCATAGTTTTCATAGTATCAAATTTATTCAAATCTAATATTTATTATAATTTTAGTAAACTAAAACCTTATTGCTACATTT
The DNA here is from genome assembly GCA_905132885.1 of Moricandia moricandioides. Classification (NCBI taxonomy): domain Eukaryota; kingdom Viridiplantae; phylum Streptophyta; class Magnoliopsida; order Brassicales; family Brassicaceae; genus Moricandia; species Moricandia moricandioides. Next base: position 24,260 of record CAJHQQ010003190.1, on the reverse strand, counting down.
AATATTATATGTTATTATATATATATATATATATAATTTTTTTGAAAAATAGAGATCCAATAAAGTGGAGAACCCCATTGAAATGTTTCAAAACAATATGCACAGGCGTGGCTATGCCGAACTTAGTCCAATTAGCTTAAAGGTGGCCAAATATAGACCGACGTAGAGAAAAAGAAACATTTTGATTATAAAGAGAAAGACCGAAGACAAAGAAGAGATATTCACATACATGATCCATTCGGCACAATATTAGGATTTTCATAGTTTACGTTGTTTTTGCGGAGTTGATCATCTTTTCATAAAATCTCAGTCTTTGCTTTTATAAATTGTCTTTGATCAAATCAATAAAAGTTTTTCAAATAACTCACCAAATTCGTGCATACATTATGTACGTGTCGAATTCAGACAAAACAATTGGCGTCGCTTGTAAGAAAAAAAAATTTTTCCTTTCTTTTTCTCGAGCATCTTCAGATTGACGCCATATCTAGGGAAGAACAACTAAAGAACGAGATGCAAATCGGAAAATATACCTAGTCACGGTGATAAATAAATAAAAAATAAACAAGTAAAACAAATATGAGAAGAAAATATGAGAGAAGAATACCTTAGATCATGAAAAGAAGTGAGAAAATGAGAAGATGATATTGTCTTTGTAGTAATGCGACTTGAAGACGAAGGGACAAAATCATTATGCATGCGAAACCTAAAATGGCATCACGATTTCCCGCCATTCTAGGAGCAACGACCTTTGGAATAAATGAAAGTATGGTTTGAGGATTAAATGGTATGGTTAATTTAAACCAAATCTTGGATGGTTCGCGGTAAACTGGTTTAGAGTAATCACTACGCCGAGAAGAAAGCTCAGAATCGTTTGAAATTTATGTGCTGAGTCCGTTACTCTTATGACTTACTCTTGAAAATTTATCAAGATCGACTTCGTCTCTTGCAATAAATTGGGAAAACTTATTGTTTGAGATGGATTACATCTTGTGGACAAGATCCATCTAATAGACTGAACTTGGCTAATTAGCTTAAAGGCGACCAAATATAGTCCAACTTGAAGAAAAAAAAGACTGAAGACGAGGAGGAGGTATTTTAAGGGCATGTTTATTGCATGTCTCTTAGCATGAAGTTCTTAACTTTTCTAAGAGACGTATTTTAACTTAACTAAGAAAACTGAAGAACCTCTCTTAAATAAGAGACCTAAGATAACTCACAATCTAATTCGTATATACATCATATACGTGTCGTATTCTGATTAAATATATATGCAGATGAATTTAAATTTTTCAATATCCATTGAGAGATCGTTGTTGCTCGTGGCTGTGATAATAGCCGCCGTGAATTTATCCGCGAATAGACCGACTATGTCTTTTATAACTCACGGGATATATATGTCTCTATATATTCATTCTCTAGGATCTTTTTTTTTTGTTTTACTTCTCCCAAAAATGTTTTCGAATTTTGTTTTCTCATGACAAATTGTTTGGTTTGTTTTTGATGTTTGATTTCTTTCTCTAATAACTGAGTTCTTTGGCTTAATGGATAGTCAAAGACGATAGATAGTCTGTTGGTTGTTGTGAGGTGTACATATAAACTTGTGTAAAGCTTAAAGAACTTAGAACGTTGACCTTGTAGATTGTTTGTGGTCAAACATTAACATTGTCAGTATATCCTTGTATCTTAACCATGTACCGAACAAGTATCGAATAAGAGAACTTTGTAAAAGAAAAAAGAATAAGAGAAGTATATTTGTTTCGTAATTAATTTATGTAACAGCTGAATGGTGCTTACATCCACATTGGGTGACTAGGTGTGTTTAAAAACAAATGTGCAGGACTTGGTACTTGTATTGCAATTTGCAAAGAATGCATGTGTGGTGAACTAGACTTTATAGTTAGAACATGGCAGTGACCAATTATTAAGTAACTTACTAAACTCATAACAGTAGAACTAATTACTTGGATGGCAAGGTTTGTTCGCGCATGCGTCTAGTCTCTAGCGCATTCTCAAACAATAGTCGACTTCTAAAATGGGCGATAAACTTTTCAGCTTTAGAATCAATGTCGCTGTCACCAGATTCCTCAGAGCTAAGACTGGCATTGCTAGCCACCCTAACGTAGTTGGCCCCATTTAACGGGGGAGGAGAGGAAAAAGCAGAACGTGGAGATGACTGTAAAGAAGACCATGGAGACGACAAAGTTGAACGTGGACCGGTGCAATAAGAAGGAGGAGACAATGGTGGATAATAAGACAGAAGCTGAGAAGCCATAGATGATGATTGAAACGGAAGATCAATGAGGTCATCTTCTTTGTTGCTCTTGAAGAAGATGTAGCGGACAAATGCTGCTAAACAGAGAAGAATAGCGAGCATGTTCCATCGTTTGTCGCTAAAAATGTGCAAGAGACGGACTGAGAATGGAATGACGAAGTGGATGGTCGAAACTGAACAAAACGCAACGTAAAACAACAATATAGCGTAGAAAACTATGTAGCGGCCAAGATAGATAGGCTTGGAGTATGCACCTTCTCCCATATTCTTTTTTTTTTCTTTCTCTTTCGTTAGAGTTGCAAGAAAGTGACAAGATTAAGAAAAAAAAATGGTGATCGTCTCTCTATCTCTATGGTTATTAGATCACTTGACAAAGAAAACGCTTGATATCTCCGTCGTCAAAACAACCTGTTATATAATAGTATGATACTATATAATAATATGAGGAAGGAGGGAGGAAGGAGGAAGGAAGAAGGCTAATAACAATTAATAAAGAAGAAGACTGACCTACATAATTTGATTATGTAACCATAAAACTATCGTCCAAACTACACTTCACTTGGGTCCCACGATGCCCACGGCCAATCCACGGTTTTGTTATGTTTATGCAGGTCTCTTAGCATGGAGTTCTTAGCTTTTCTAAGAGATGTATCTTAACTTTAACTAAGAAAACTTAAGAACCGTCTCTTAAATAAGAGACCTAAAAGACGTCTCTTAACGGGGAAAATTAAAAAAAAATATAATAAAAAAAAAACGTGAAATTATAAGTTAAAAACCCCGCCTAAGAGACCGTGGATAAACATGGCCTTACGTCACCAAATGAGATATGTGATGTATCAACTGAAAAATAATTTCTCTACTTCACCAGTTCAGTATTTGTTTTATTATATTTAAATTCTTCTTAAACAGAAAAGTGAGGTTTGGGATTAGCCCTTGGAATTCGGTTTTCACTTTGGCTTTGTTTCGGTTCTAAAGTTTAAGAATCTGTTCCAGTATTTAGAAAATTTAGTTCGATTTCGGTTCGATTATTTTGGTTTTTGTTTCGGTTTGGATAATAAAGTTGGAAACCTATCCGAGATAGTTTCGGATCCCATTCGGTTCCGGTTCGATTCTGATTTTTGGTTATTTAGGTTAAAAAGTAAAAAAAAAAATCAGGTTTTCAAATTAAGTATAAGATTTTTGAGTATTCAGATAAAATTTTGGATAATTCAAATAATATTAAATATTTCAGAGAAAATATATTCTGGTAATTAAATTTTCGTGGTATTTTGATTTATAAATAATAAATTTATATTATTTAATTATTTTAAAACTAACTATAATTACTATTTATAAGTATATAAATTATATTATAAAAATTTAGATTTTTGGTTTGCTTTTAGTTTTTTGATTCAATAGATATGGATCCGCTCTAGTAATTGATCATAAGATCCAAACCCGAACTGAATCTCGTTTTTCGTTTCAGTTAGTTCTTTAGTTCCTCATAAATGTGTGCCTACTTGTAATAGTGTAAGAGTCTTTTCAGATAAACAAATTTATCACTAGTTAATCAAACCTTCTTATATATATGTTACTCTTATAATTAATAGTAGAACGAGGCCGCGGCAGCCGCATTTCTGGCGGTTAAACATTAGGCGGAGTCGAAACATTTTGATTTGGACCAAATCAGAGAAGTAGGCTTAATGTTTTTATTTTTATTTTTTCATTTTGAATCTCAAGATCGATTTATAAATGAGTAATCTACAAGTTTAAAGGATAAATTATAAAGAAATGAAAAAGAAACAAAGAAAATGTGAAGAACATCTATGCTGGTGGCGGAAATATATTTGCAAAAACCCTAGATGCTTTTATGAAGAAGACAAAGACGTAATTACCAAAATTGATGTCATTAAAAATCATGAAAGTAAACAAAAATGAACCATAAAACTCAAAATTAATCCCCATTAATCATTGAATAATCTCTGTTTTTTACATTACACGTTAGGTCTAACTCGAACGTATGGATAACACCTAACGAGTTTTCAAACAGTCATTAATACTTGAGTAAATAATTAAGTGGGGATGCTTATTCATATTTCTTAACTATAAAGAAATAGTAATTTAACACATTTATAAGATATATAATTTTAAGTAAAGAAGTATTAATAAGGTCAACAAAAAAAGTAAAGAAATACTTTTTTAATAAAATGTATTAGAGAAAATAGCATTTCTGAATAATTAAATTTATTAAATAAAAGGTATATATTTAATCAAATATATATTTAACTTAATAGTTAAATCACTTAAATTTATTTTAATAATACACATTTTATTAAATATATACATCTCACTCCAGTATATCAAAATATTTTACTAAAAGTTATTTAAAAGCATGGATATGTCATCCCAAATATGTTCAATGAAGGCTTGTCAAGTTACGTAGTATCCAACGTATGATATAACAACTTTGATTCCTTGTGCTAATTTCTACAGGGGGACTTATCAAATATAACCCAAATTTCTCAAAAAAAAATGTAAAATTAGATCCTGTATTGCTAAATTTATTGCGTAAATATAAATATGAAATTTTCTGGTAAACTATAAATGTGAAGCTGACTGTTGCTATGCTAAGAACGTATAAAATTGTATAAATCAATATATGTTGTCTGTTGTCCCAATAAATGTTGCACATTTTATAATGGGGTTTTTTCAAAAACAACCTAAAAATTCAAGTCAAATGCAAAACCAACCTCTTTTTTAGTTACTATTCATCATTGTATTTTTCATAATATTCATAAGTTTTTGAATTATTTACAAATTTGCCATTATTATTTATTTATTTATTAATTTCAAAAAATACAAAAAACCAAATACACCCTAAACATTTCTTCTTAATTACAACTATGTCATCATCATCAATATTTTCAACCACCATTTTTGATCTCTTAAAGCTTTAGAATTGAATTTTCAACCACTTTTTTCTCATTCTAAACAAGCAAATCTTCATTTCCTCTCATTTTCTCTACATTTCCATCTAAAAATCTCTCTTTTCATAATCATAAACTTCATAATTTCGTGTTTTTTCACTTGTGAATCGTCAAAAATGTTTCATTTTGGTCAATATTGGAGTTTGGACGGTTGAAAAGGCTGGAAACGAGCTTCACACTGCAAAAAGGTAACTATTTTCATGGTTTAAGTCGTTTCTCAGATCTGTGTCGCGATAGTAGACTGTTTTATATGTCTACGCCCTTATGTAGACATACAATGCAGTCTATTTGTCAACGCACATGTCAGTTTTGCAATTGACTAAACGGATTTTTTTTATAACGTAGCCTTCCCCGACAGTCTACATCTTAACCTTTGACAACAAAAACAAAAAAGTACGTAGACCTACAAAGACGACTACGCAAAAGAGGTTAGTTTTGCATTTGAATGAACTTTTGACTTTTCATAAGTAGACTTCAACATAAGTCTACGAAGCGTAGACTTCAACATAAGTCTACGAAGAGGTCAGTTTTGCATTTGACCAAAATTTTGACTGCGTTGAAAAGGTTAGTTTTGTGTTTGACTAAAACTTTTTAAAAATAATTTTTTTTTTTAATATGTAGACTTCATATGCAGTCTTCTCTTCCCGAAAAAAAAAATGTAGACTACCCGTGAAGTCTATTTTTTATTTTGGTCAAATGCAAAACTGACTCGTCGGATTTGAGAGTAGACTTCTTTCGAAGTCTACAAATCTGTAGACGTTCATTTCAGTCTACCACCTAAAAAGTCAAACATAGTCAATTGCAAAACTAACCTCATTCAAAAAAATTAAAATATGTAGACTGTATATTTAGTCTACCTCTGAAAGTCAAATCCTGGAAAAATTCTGGTCAATAGCGAAAACTAACCTTTTTGAAATTGTAGACTGAAAACGAAGTCTGCTTAAATAAAATCACAACTTTTTTTCAACTATAAAAAGTAACCCGTAAAATGGTCAATTGCAAAAACTAACCCAAAAAGTAGACCTATCTGACCGTCTACGGATGTAAACTGAAAAGAAAGTCTACAGCGTTGTAGACTGAACATGAAGTCTATTTCAAAATTTACATTAAAAGTTAATTTGTGTACTATGCATTAAATGTTTTCACAATTTTTTCGTTTGAAAGTGTGTAATAGTTAATCCTAATGGGTTTGAGTGATTTTGGATAGAAAAACTGTTGTAATTATGAAAGTATAATACTATTGATTTTGCTATATTGCTAGGAAACATTTGTAGACATATTAGTAAGTCTACATTAATTGTCACAGTGCAAACAACCAGGTCACATCCAAACTGTCTAAGTTAAACCAGTGTTGTCTTACTGCTTTGGATGTTGTCTTATGTATTATCTCTTATGTCTTGAATTGATCAATTGTATTATTGCTTTGGATGGTGTCTTATTGCTTTGGATGTTGTCTTATGTCTTATGTATTTAACTTATCAGTTGTATTGTCGCTTTGGATGTTGTCTTATTTGATGAACTTTTGTTGAAATTGTAGGTCTTAATTTTTCTATTACTTTGAGTTATAATGTTACTTTCTGTCGTGCAGACCAACATGTTAGTCTTCTTGAACAAAAAGTAGACTTCTTTTTAAGTCTCTTATAAAGAAAGACTAATATGTAAATCTCTGGATTTTATTAGAATTGTAATTTTGGTCGAAAATGAATTAAAATCTCTGAAAGAAGAATATTATACTGATACAAATGATGATATTTTGATATATAGTCGAGTACTAGACTTCTATAAAAGTCTTCTGTAAAAGAAGACTAATACTTCAGTCTGCAGCAAGCAAATTACATAAGTTTGTTACAACCATATATCTGGTACAAAAGCCTGATACAACTGTCTGTTACTCATAGTTCTTGAGCTCCTCCCTAGAGTATACAACCTCGATAGGAAATCATGTTTATCCATTTTGTAACATGCACCAAGAAGACACAAACAAAGAATTATATAAGTGCATTATACACGAGAAGTCTACAATTTAAAATAAAGCCTACACGAGAAGCCTATAAATTCAAACATCAGTGTACTACAAATTCAAAACATCAGTTTACATGAGAAGTCTACAAATTCAAAATATTAGTTTACAAAATTCAAAATAACAGTCTACAAATTCAAAATATCAGTCTACAAATTCAAAATTTCAGTCTACAAATTCAAAACTTCATACTACACTTCAAAATGAAGGAGACTCACCGGAAGCAGAGAAATGGATTAGAGAGGATGCAATGCTCGTTAGAAAAATGGATCTAAGACTGACCGACTCAGATCTGAATCAAAAGAAACTAAAAGGTTAGTAAACAAAGATGAGCTTGTTAGGTTATTAGTTAAACAAGAGATAGAGATGACACAGAGACGTACGTTGGAAAGATGAAGTACAGTCCCTTGCTGGTTAGGACAGAGAGATGAAGTAGAAGCCATGATACTGACCGGAAACAGAGATTTGGACGAGAAGCACTGTTCCTTAGAAGTCGCCGGCTCAGATCTGAAAAGAGAAAAAGGTAAAGGTGGTCACTTTTTATCAACAGAGAGGTAAAAAGAGACATTTAACTTACCAGAGCAATGGAGGAGACAGAGACGAAGCGGATGGGAAACTGCGTGGGTTGAGTTCGCCGGAAATCTCGCCGGAAATCGCCTAGAGAGAGATACAGCGAAGATTAGTTTTTTTTTTACCTGAAAAGCTTGAGAAATCGCATTTATATACTAGGTTAAATTGTGTGTAGACTGAAAAAAGGTCTACATATATGTAGACTTTATAATATGTCTACGAACCCCTTAACCACAAATCTCAAACCGTAAATGTTTTATTTGATCATCAAATTATATTGGTTAAATTCGGTTAGGTTAAATTGTGTGTAGACTGAAAAAAAGGTCTACATATATGTAGACTTTATAATATGTCTACGAACCCCTTAACCACAAATATCAAACCGTAAATGTTTTATTTGATCATCAAATTATATTGGTTAAATCCGGTTAGGTTAAATTGTGTGTAGACTGAAAAAAAGGTCTATATATGTGTAGACTTTATAATATGTCTACGAACCCCTTAACCACAAATCTCAAACCGTAAATGTTTTATTTGATCATCAAATTATATTGGTTAAATCCGGTTAGGTTAAATTGTGTGTAGACTGAAAAAAAAGTCTACATATATGTAGACTTTATAATATGTCTACGAACCCCTTAACCAAAAATCTCAAACCCTAAATGTTCCTTAAAAGTGTTTAATTATATAAAATTTTAATTTTTTTACTTCATATTATCCATTATATTAATGATTAGTTAAAAATATTACAACAATTATTTTTATACATTTTTAAAATTAAATTATTAGATAAAATTATGATGTAGACTACATAACAAGTCTACCGAGTGAATAGACTTCGTACGAGGTCTACATTTATGTAGACTTCTTTCTGTTACGTGTAGACTAACAAAGGATAGAAACGTAAAATACATTTCTGTTTTTTGTTTGGTCATAAGGGTTAAATAGTACTTTTATCACCCTTGTAGGTTGGTTTTGCATTTGATTGAAATTGGGGTACACTTTTAGGTTTAGATTGAAATTTTAGGTTGTTTTTAGCAAATCTCTCTTTTATAATATCAAAATCATTGTACGTTCAGCAAATCTCCCTCTACCACCTTTTCTATTTACATGGCTGGTTATACTATACTAATATTTTACCTTCCATACTTTTTTTTTGTAACTTATACCTTACATACATGATACATCGTCATTTACATATACTGGAGTTGTGTATTTATAGTAAGATTGCTTTTCTATGTCCATACAGAAAACGGCTTGTTGAGTAAAGTAAAGTGGTCGACCTCAAAAAAAAAAAAAAAAAGTGGTCGACCTCATGCTTTTCCCATAACGGCCGACTTTATTTATTTTCTGTGAAAGTTAATATCCAATTTTAAATTAACAGAATTTTAATTTAGAGCGGTAGCTTTCTCTACATCACCAATCTTCTTCACACCCTAAAAGGGAAAGAAGAAAGAAAAGTAAGACATGAAACAAAGCGAAATATTGTTCAGATTTTCAAAGAAAGATAGCATCCCCTTCTTTGTTAAAAGCAGAAAAGTGTATATAATATATAGTAGTTCTTTGAATGATAAATTTCTCAAATGGTCATTTTTAAATTTTTGTCACAAAAATAGACTTAAAATAACCTTATAACTAGTCTTATCCCTAAGTCTAGATTATTTAATCTAAAACATATAAATATATATTTACACTGTTTAATAAAGTTTATGTTGGTTATTTTTCTCTTTAATACTATTTTTTTGACAAAAACATTTTTAGGACTATCATAGTTTATTTCTCTTCTTTGAATCATCTTTTTAGACCTTGAAACAAAAACAAACAATAGCAATGCAGTTTATATAAATGCATGAAACTGCATTAGCTTTGATATACAATTATACATTAACATATATAACAAAATTTTAAATTTCCTCTTCATAAATATTTTTATTGTCATTTACACGTCTAATTATGAATCATTTTATACATATATTTATTGGGTTTAAACAATTACACGTCATTCTTTAAATTGTTTTGATAATTTCTTTTATACACTCGATTTACATATTTCATGTTGTAGAGTTTGGCACCGATTGCTATAAGTAAATCAATCTACATAAAGTTTTTTTTATAACATTCTACATATTTGTTACCCATACATACACAATTGAATTATACTTATGACAATGGACCTAAAAACAAAGAAAAAATAGTGGGAGGTTAAGGAATCTTTTTCTGCCTTACATCTTTTTCACTGTGGGGTTAAAAAATTCCTCCTTTTCATGCAAGACCAACTTTTATTTATCTATTTTTACCTCCTCACTTTCTCTTCTTTTTTTACCCTTTTAAACACACACATACTCTCTCACATTCAAAACCCTCTCCTCTCTCATCTCCTTCATTTTCACGAAGCTCATGGACTTCGATCCCTTAGTGAGTTTTTTTTTTTTAACTTTCTTTATCCTAATCCAAGCTTTCTTTACTTATGCAAACCCTTTGCTTTCAATCATCTTACGAAATTTTGACAAGTTATATTGCTTTATTTTTTCCCTTGTTTTCTTTAGATCAAAGCAGAAAGCGTGGAGGACATAGTGTTGATGGAATACGATGAAGAGAACAACCAACTCGAAGCTGAGTTTTGTCCCGTTGAGCATCCGGTCGAACCGGAAGAAGAAGATCGACCGGTTAAATGTCCCGTACCAATCTCATCTTCTCTCATCCACGTAAGTTTGGTTTGCACTTCGAAAAGAAAACCCTTTAGTCTCATAAACTATAGTAAGGGCGTTTTTGGGAATTTTGAGATAATCTTTGTTAAATTTCAAATCATGTTAGTCAAACATAAATCTTTTAAAAATACAGTATTGTTGAACTTGTTATTGTTAAACTACTTTAAAATCCAAAATTGTAGAAATATTTTAAAAAACATATATTTTAGCTGTGAATTTTAAGATTTTGTAGTCTTTAGTGTCTTGGTTGAGTTTTTAGTTAAAAGAATTAACTAAACCTCACAGTTATGGTTTAACAAAAATTATAGTAATTTTTAATTGAGTTGCAATATCTAAAAATTTATAAAAATCAAATCACTTCTATTGATGATGGAATTCATTTTTATTATGAAGAATTCAACGAAGAAAACCAAACCGGACTGGGTTAAACACAGAGCCAGCTGCGAAACTCCGGTTTATCCACCTCCACGTCACGTACGTAACGTAAGGAAGAGACACAACTCGTTCGTCGAAGGGAAAAACAGTTTCTTCATGAGATCTATGATCTCGACATCGGCTCATGAGGACGAAACCACATCTGGAAGATCCAATGTCGCAACAATCTAGATCTACCGAGTTCTTCAACAAGTTCACGAGTTCGAACCATGAAGAATCTAACTCTATGTTTTGAGATTTTAAATAAACTATCCGATGTTTGAGTTGCTTTTTAGTTTCTGTTGGGTTTTACCAAAACAAAAGAAAAAAATTCTGTTGGGTTTAACGTAGATCGTCGTTTGTTAGTACCAAAGTTTCGGTATACGTGTTATAGTATTATTCGGAGATAACCGGCCCGGTTAGGGACGGTTCGCAGCTTATAAAAGTTTATATTTTCGTGTTCGTGGTGTTAAAATTTGGGCTTAAGGGGCAACATTTTAAATCTAATGTTATACTAATGCCCATGCTTCATGAAGTCCAAATATGGGCGTAAATGCGCTATGCTTAGTAGTCCACATAAATGGGCCTATGTGGGCCATTTGTTTTTGTCACGGTCTCTGAAAATATATGACTTACAATAGCATGATATTAATATTTGAGTTTACAGTTCTTTAAGGTTTAGTGTTATAAGGTTGAGATTGAGTTTTTAAATTTTTAATAAATATTTAGAAAAAATTAATTAAGTCTATTTTCATCATAAATTTAAGATGTTTTTGAAAATAATCATTCATTAATGCTAAATTTAAAAAGTGGTATCAAATTCGTGGTAGAACTGAAATTTCCCCTATAAAATACTTGTAATTTTATTACGTAGCGGATTTGGATCGGTTCGGTATTTAAGACCCGAAACCACATGAAGTACCCAAGCTTCTTCCTAATTTAACTAAAATGTGTCATATTTATCTAAAATTTTGCGAACCAAAAATAAACTAGTAATAACTAAAGTTAAATATTTTTTAAACTTTAAATTTAATATTTAATTTTTCATATTACTTGAAAATATTACAAAATGATAATGAAGATTTAAAAAAAAAAACTAAATCATAAATTAAAATAAAGAAAACAAAACACATTTAGTTATAATTTTGGATATTCATGTTTTTAGAACATGTATAAATCGGTTCTTATCGGATTGGATTCTTCGAATTCGAGTCTACTTGGAGCAGTTCTTTTCAGTTCTATTTTTTTTAAGAGAGTAATCTTGGACCCCACTAAGTGTTTGTAAATTTTGATCTAGTTTTTGAAGATTTTATATGATATTAGTTTTAATAAAATATATTTTGTTTAATTTCTAAAGAGTGGTCCAAAATAAAAAATTACACATGATATAAGTCATCATTTCTATTTTAATCGTATAGATAGATAAGAATATTAACAACTCAATTAACTTGCAATCCAACCGATTTGTGTATAGTTCAGTATGAAAAGCACTACTAAAACCACAAAACACAGCTTCACATCTCAAAACAAATATACTCATATTTTATATACACATATACGTACACACAACAAGACCATACACACACACACACACTTTCACACTGCAAAAATAGTATTTCTCACAGAAAGATTTAAAAGAAACTTGTAACCTCTAATGAGTTAGAGATTATGTTTTATTTTATACTCGTTCTCTCCCCATATCTCCTAAACAAGTCAAGTCACCATTCTGTATTCACAAGTCTGCATCTTCATTCATCACTGCCTTCTTCTTTAGGGTAACATCATTTATTAAGATCACAAATCCTGAACCACATATATCCAACTTCTAACATCAATCTCTGCATAAACAAAGTTTTAAAAATCACCACAAGAGCAAACAAACAAACAAATAATCTGGTAAGTGTAGGATTATGCAATAAGGGCATGTTAAGCTAATCAACTGATGATACTTTTAAATTTTGATCTGTTCTTCTTACCAGTGCAAAGGAGAATCAAAGTCAGCCTTGGAGAGGTGAGTCTGGCTCAGAGCTATAAATAGATGTGTACGTAGTAGAAGCAGTATCTTCCTTTTGTATGGACACATAGTTTAAGGGAGAAGTGAGTCTCCTAACTTCTTTGAAATACCCGTTTTGGCGATGATGACCCGAGTAAGATCTCGGGGTCAGAAGAAGGTCATGAGTTGTTGTCCCTACCGAGCTTCTACGAGGCGTGGGAGGCATTGAACCATTACCATTGCTAATGCTGTAACCATTGGGCTTTCTGAAGCTGCTGCTTCTTCTAGGACTCGGTTTTGATCCATAAATGGATTCCCTTTGGGTTAGTAGGAGATCTTGTCTCTTCTTTTGGTCCTGCCACAAGGATATATCGAACTTATTTTACACTGACAAGCAAGTTTGAAAATCTCTAAGAGCTGTAAGAGTGTTTTTTCTAATGACAAACCCGGTATCTTTTCTTTTCCTCTTCTTGTTGTTTCCTTGTCAGTTTGTAGTCTTCTAGTATGTTAACCAATCGTACCTATACGAAGTAGTGACAAGAATCAGAGAAAAGACTTTGGCTTTGTTAGTTCTCTCTGCATTATACTTTAAAAGAGTGGTGTAACTTACACCATCATAGAGAAATGACTTCTGCGTTTCCTCTTCCCAAACTAGAGTTTTCTTAATAAGATTGTCAACCATTGCTGCAGAAAACAACAAAGATAGGAATTCAGATACGGTTACATAGTTGAGTCAGTCTTTAAGAACTAGTAAAATGAGGCTGGTGGAAAGTACCGGGGATCTTATTGATTGTAACCCTGGCTCGTTCTGCACGCTTGAGGTTTACATGTCCACCTCTTCCAGCACTATAACGGTTCTCATCCTGAAACCAAAGAAAGAATCTTTAAGACACATACGTCAAAGAATCCTTTGTTTTCTTTGTGTGGCTTTCAAGCTTTAAAGCTCTCATACCAGATTATATTCTTCCAGCCAGTTTTCCTCTTCACATGCGGAGAGCCAACGATCAATTCTCTCCATGATATCTTTACGGCTCTGTGCTTCATCTTTAATCTTGTTTATTTCCATTTCGATATTTGCAAGAAGCTCCGAAGGGTCCACTAACCCTAAAAGAAACATGGAGAAGCTTGGTTAGAACAAAAGGAATAGGCAAGTGTACTGCTAACTATTCAAAACCAAAAGCTCTGTCACGTTTTACCAGAATCTATTAGTGCACTTGATTTCTCAGCTGAAGTGCTTGTATCAGGTTGAATGTGAGTTAGTCTGCAAAGATCCTCTAACTCGGACCTTCGTTTCATCACAAGTTCCTTCATTTTGCTGGCTTTCAGTTTACTCAGACACTCCACTTCCGCAGAAACCTATTATAGAACCAAATACACAGAGTCAGATCAAGAATGAGATTAAAGACACGAATGTATAATAATAGAGCAACTTCTACGAAACCTGTTCAATTGTCTCAGCGGAAAGGATGCCTGGCTCAGTGATATTAGATTCAGATGATCTTACAACGTATGTAACTCTTCCAAATTTAGTTCTCTCTTCTTGTGGTGTGTCCATTAGATTCCATAGCTCGAAAAGTGAAGCCACTACATCCTTCAGCTGCAAATCAGAAGCAATTTTGGAGACACAAAAATGATAATCATTATATGAATACGAATAGAATAGTATTGTGCGAGCATGTATATAAGTATAAGCTTACCTTTTGAAATCGGGTTCTTCTTTCGGTTTTTAGCTTTTGAATCATGTTGTCTAGTCCCTCCAGTGTACTATCACTAATGTTTGTCGATTGCTCGTGGTCTGTCCTATGCAAGCTCGGATGAACCTCACAAACAGTCTGACTAAAGTCAACTCCTAGAACACCGCAAAGCGTGTGCACCTCGTTGACATAACCCAAGACTTTGTTGAGGCGATCAGACTGCATGAAAAGAACATAAGCAGGTTTGTAAGAAACTTGATGGAGGTTTTGTTGTTCACAGTGTTATGGATACGTGAAAAAAGCTTTCACCTTTTCCTTTTGAAGCGTGCGGAGATGTGTTTGATACTCGTTAAGTTTTCTGAGAGTCAAGTCTTGTTCTTCAAGAGTCAAGGAACTGATCATGCCCTTGTTGAGATGATCACTGTATCCTGAAATCTCTCCACTAATCTTCTCGATTTGAGCCTTTATGTCAAAAAACTGCTTCATTCTCTCCTCTTTTTGAACTCTCAAGTTCTCAACCAGAGGGGTCATAGCTGCAAGCTTTTCTTTCAAGGATTTCGAACCTTTGTCTAGTTTAGTCTGAGCATCAAAATGCAAGAAAACACAAGGCATAATTTGTGAAAAAATCAATTAGAATGCGCTATACTTGGAAGCTAAAAACACACAATCTGAATTTGTCATGAAGATAGCTCGTACCGGTGAGTTGATGTTTAACACTCCAAGAGCAGCCATTAGAGAAGCAACTTCAGCTTCTATAGCCGCAACAGACTGATGAAGCCTTGTTTTAGAATTTGCAGCCTCGTCAACTTTTCTTTGATAGATTCGAAGACATTCCTTCTCCAATTCCATTATCATCCTGTCTCTCTCAGCCTCACTCTCACCAATTTCAACCCATATTTGCTGTTTCATACCCAAAAAAACATTTTTTAGCCTCCAGAAATTTTAGGACAGGAGCTCTTGAATGAAAAGATCAACAGTTACAAGTAGACCAAAAAAATAGTAAAGGCATTGAGATAAAACCGGGATAGTGAGTAGAATTAGGGAAACAAAGAGGCATGTATAGTCAAAAAAAAAAAATCACAGGAACCCTTTGACCTAGAGACGAAAAGATGATGAAAACAAAAAAAGACTAGTTCAGTCAAATTGTCTCTACAGAAAACTCATTTATGACCAAAAGATTCATCCTTTAACCCTTGCAAGTAAAACAAACAGTGAGATTTTTTTTTCTCCATAAACCGTCATCACCAAGCAAACCTAAACTCCCAGTAAAATAAAATAAAAATTAACAGAAAGGAAGAAGAAGGAACCTGAAGCTCTCGGAGAAGATTGTTACAAGTTGAGTTCGTACGGAAAAAGAGAGCACTGGAACCTCCAACTTCCAGCATATTTTTCACCTCTTAATTACTATCAAACTCAAAAACCTAGAATCTTGAAGCAAAGTTAAGAGCTTATTGATTTCACAAAATGTTGCTTAGTCGGAAAAAAGAAACAGCAAAACAGAACACGATTACTTTGCAGAAACAAGAATCAGATCTGAAGCTTCAAGATGAGACAAACATTATTACATTACTTTCCAGAAGAAAGAAAAACCCATACATAGAAGCAAAGTAGAGAAAGAAAGATAATAATTTGCTGATTTAGGCTTAAAATAGAGGAATGGACAGAGAGATACAGAAAAGGTAGCAGCAACAGGGAAGAGTTAAAAAAAACAATAATGTCTTCTTTTTAATAGAATTTATAATATTATATTATTCGATATCATTGATTTATAAAGTTTATTATTCTCTTTCGCGGCAAAATACGTTATATTGGCGAAAAGATCGACGACGAGTACGGTGAGGATTAGTGGTGCCAGACGAGAAACGCGTGGAGGATATACACCAATAGAAACTGAGAGTGAAAGTCACGCGAGTTACGAGAAGAGTGAGTTAGTGTTTATGTCGTGTAGTGGTGATAGAAGAAGAGTCACTGACATAAGTAGCTGTGTTTTGACGGTGAAGTCTCTTCTTTACGATAAAAATATATACGATTCTTTACTGAATATGTTTTCTATATACGATTCTCTTACGAATATAAAATAAATGGGTATCTATTCCTTTGGTGAAGTAGGTTGACAAATTATAAAAATATGCGACGACAAAAAAATAAAAATATGTATAATTTAATATTGCATGCATATAAGCAATGTTTAAATATTGGTTAGATAGTATTGGATAGGGTCTACAACCTAACTAATTAGTCAGAGATTTGTTGTCAGTATTATACTGTCATTTATTTTAGTTTTCATGTGAAAGTTTGCGAAAGTTAAAACATATGTTTAATATTTTCTAATAAACAGTACTCCATTAATCAGATGTCCAAACTGATTAAAACAAATAAATTGCATACATTTAGGCTTATATAATGTATAGTTACTACTTTACTATAAATGAGGAGGACAAACAATATACTGTTACTAGTGTATGAACTCTGTTTAATTAAAGGTGATAATGATATTATACGTACCCTCCATCCCTTGATGACAAGAAAGATGCTAATCAGGTCTAATCAAAAGGGTGGTCACTCATTGCTTCTCCTGTCCTCCACCAGTTTCAAAGTAGAAGTCTCCTTTTAGAATTGTAATCAGCAACTTTTGTTAGTATCCCATTCCTATCCAAACATTATTATTGCTCTCCAATCTCCATACCAACTAATCAAACTGCATATCATTATATATATGTATGTGTGTGTATATATCTTAGATTCCTTTAGCAAATATACTTGCACTCTTATACATAATAAGTAAGATCAACTTTGATAATTTCAAAAATTATAAATGGTATTGGTATCGTTTTGGCATACATACTCAACAGTATATTTGCTCTGCATGTATGATTAGAAAAATAATCTACTTACATATGGAAACAACCCATTAAAATAAAATTCAAAATTGAAATTTCATATAACTCATAATTGAACCTAGCTAATTATAAATTCCTAACCAATAAAGTTTCCAAAAACGAATATCAAAAGTTTTTCAACATATGGTTTTAGGAGTATTGTCTAAACGACTTTCAGTTTTTCAATACAGGATATATAGTATATACATATATGTATGGTTCATGAAAAAAAATAACATTTTTTAAAATCAGAATAAAAATGGCACAGAAACAACTACCATAAAATGATAAAATAAAAAGAAAAAAGACAAATCATTTAAGGTGGTTGCGCAGAAAAAGACAAGTAGAATCGGTTCAACTGTGGGTGCGGTTGCGCATATATTAATTTATTACACCTTCGCATCAGTGTAAATAAAGTTTACAAAGCATCCTTTTTTTATCATTTTTATAGAGATTAATAACCATTGGAATAGTTAGCATCTACGTATCCTCAACAATACGGTTTGGATTATTTCATTAAAAACAGAAACACGTCAAAAACCTTTACCAAAACATTTGTTTTTTTCTTCTGGCCCAATTTAATTAATACCGCATGTGTGAGGGACTGAATATGAAAAGTCAACTTCGCGCTGGATACAGTCGTGATACGATTATGAAGAAACATTATCACTTCTAAAAGTTCTTCATCAAAGAAAGAAATGTAGTTAGTTAATTAACCAATTATTCGTTATACATGATAATTATATCATGAACCAGAAGCAAAAAGAATTATTCAAATTGATGAGGAAGTTTAACAATGTAAAGGAGGGTATTAAATCACTATAATAATGTTGTTAAACAACTTAGGATGCCACTAGGATTAATCATCTAACTATTCCTCCTAATCATATACTTATCTTAGTCGTTGGATATGATAATTAATGTGGCACACCAAATTCAAAACTCAACAATCCTGAATTATTGGTTGTTCAAAAATCAAATAAATCTAAATTAAAAGTTTCTCAAAATTGGAAAGGTTAAATAGATATTTTAATCAAAGATTATATGACACATCTCACTTTTGCGTCATAGTCATTACTATCGAGTTAGAATTCATCTTGAGAAAGCTCACAAACAAAAATCTATACATGCCAAATCAAATCACACTCTCTATCCCTTTATTTTAACAATTTTGTGCCTTTTCTTTTGTTATCATTAGTTATTTGTCCTTTATGTTGGAGAGATTTAACAGTTATATAGCGATACTAATTATTCGAGGATATTTGGAGAAGACAAAACCTAATGTGGTACAGTAAGGACAAATATGCAGAGATGAGTACCAATATCATTTAGGAGTTGTGAACTCATAATCAATTAGCACATTTATGCAGGTGAAAATAATTGTTTTAGATGGATTGAAGTGGATATGTAGTAACTCACATGCCTGGTATGTCGCATCGCAACCGTAGTTGCGTTGTGAAGCATAGATCCACATGTAGTACGTATAACGATCGATCTATCTGTGTATTTCATATTTTTATTTTCATAAAACGCTACAAAATACACGCGTCATTGAACTTCTGCACATTTTTTTCTAGTTTTTGTTGCCAACCTAATCATCTAGTTATTATATTAGACCGTTACTATATAAAAAAATTTGTATTGATTAGCAATTCAAATTGTTAAAATGTTTCTACTACAATACGAAATGCCAAAAATTTGGACCAAAAACGTGAGTAGAATTTTGTAACGAGCTGGATCAGATTTTTTTCCCGGTAAAATGTTAAATATTCGTATTAGAAAATTCAACATTAAAGTAGGAAAATGCCTATATGATGCGTCTATAATGTGTTTGTATATATGACCCTACATGTCCTTATATCTTTATATATAGACACTTCATTTTAATTTTAATGTGCCTAACAAAAGAAGTAGATAAGAAGGAAGAAGAGATGCGTGTACCTGTAGGGTTTAAGATGTTACGAAGAGTGTGAGTAAAGGACCTGGGAAAGTATGTATCCAACAAGCTCCACCACCTCCCTTTCTTCCTTATTTGTCACCATTTTAACTGCCCAAAAAATGGCAAGTCTAAGTAGGGTCGTGAATATTTATGGATAAAAATGATATATCCCTTACTCATAGGAGTGTTAGGATCATCATTGCCTGCAAGTCTTAAAAACTTATTGTCATATCTATTATAGTCATCAATACATGATGTAACAGTCATGTAACAGAAGGAGATTTTTAGTGCCTACCCTCTCTCCTAACCTTAGAAACTTCATTCTACTTCTTTCTAGTTTCTCCAATGGTCCCTGAAAATTAGACAGGCCTAACATTTTTAACTTTATAGTCAAGACTCAGGCCACATGGATCTCTCTACATGTACATGTGTATATAAAAAGAGTAGGTGAAAGATTAAGACACAAATCATATCTTTTAGAATTTGGTATTGTTGAAATAAATCTTGTTTGTTGTTACCATGAAATGTAAAAACTGAAATTTTACATGAAAAAGGGTATATAGAGAGAAGATGTCCAGACAGTATGGTGTAGATTCCAAAATGAAGAAGAATAAATTTTGGAGAGGGCCCTATGAAATAAATTTAAAATAGACTTTTCTTCTTTCTTTCTTTTGTGTGTGTGAGTGTATTACAGCTATAACTCCACGAGAATGAAGTTTGGTTTTCCAATGGAAAAAAAAAAAAAGAAATGCTGACGATTGACTATGATTTCTACTATTACCCTCCCTATTATACGGTCTGGTAGAATATTTGAGTGGCCTGGACTGGAGATATGTTAGGTTTAGCAAAATTTGAAGGCCCACAAAGATTTGATTGGTTCTTAAACCGTACATGGCCGGTGGTCAGAGCTGAGTTAGTCAACCTTGATGGCTCATAATAAATTAGAACTATTAAGTTAGGGAACATCATACAATGTCCGGGTCTAAAGGCAAAGATGAAGAAGACTTGAAGTGGGAACAACAATGTAGTCTTCTTTGCATGATGCTGAAACGCAGAATTGTCAAAAAGGCGAACATTTGGGCCTTAGTGATCCTATATGCTATAACGTGTTTCTAAATTATTCAGTATCCTATGACTTGATTTATATAAATCTAGCATCGAAAAGAGTATAAAATGCTTTTGATGGAAATAGCAGAAAGATGAATGCTTACCCCATGGGAGAATAGGGAACTCCCACTGCTGTTTGGGCACGGTTATTATGTAAGAAGAGACCTGTGGTCAAGAGAAGAACACAGTTTAATTTCGTTGATGATGTTTTGATGTTTATTCATAGATATAATTTCACCAGTTAAGGAATAAAGAGAGCAACTAAGTAACCAAAATGGAAGCAGCCAGAGATGTGGAAGAAGAAAAAAGAACTGATGTCTCCTCCTTCTCGTACAGAAGATCCATCATATCCATACATGCTTCAAAGTTCAAAAGTTCTCCAACCTTTGCAACTTCTCTAGTAGAAGACAGTATGGCTAGAAGTTAGATACTAAGAACATGAAGTAAATATTTTTAGCTAAGAGGTCTGATAATAAGGATGAAACAACTTACTTGAACTGAATAAGAAGGTCATCAAGCTGTGTATAACCTATATTTAAAGTGCCAATCTCAAATTTCATAACCTGCTTCCCAAGACAGACAATATGTTTTGATAGAACTTGTATTGTGTAAACAACGTTCCCAAGTGTATAATGGTTACCTTCAGGAAAACTAGTTCCTGCAAAAAAGAACCTCATAATTCAATAAAAAACAATCAAATCATCTACCACATTTCAGTCTTAACTTCAAGCTTTTCAAGTACAGCTTACTGCTTCCATGAAATCTCGAACCGTGAAGAGCTGCTCTGTGATCATCTTATCACCCAAGGATTTTCAAACTTTGAACCGATAAACCTCTGGAACAGTGCATCTGCAAAAGCAACCATTCAGGTCTGGGTAGATAGATATAATAGAAGAGAACAAGAGACAGAAGTAAAGAAGGCAGACACACTTTGCCAAGAGATCCATATGGAGATTAACGAAAATAGCTGCAGATTGCTTTCAGTCAATGGTTGCAATAGCCAGTGTTCTGCTTTCTTCTTCTTCTGTAAGAACCTACATTACCAAGTAATCAAGAAGCTTCAAAGACACATCCATAGAATGAATCACAAACATGACATGATAACTATTTTTTCCCCATACTCTAAAAGCTGAACCTCTGTAATCATACTTAAAGCCCAAACGCAGAATAGGAGATCTCATAATCAAAGCCGAGAGAAACCATACGCCTCTGGTTCCCAAATTGATATATGTATTGATCATTTAACACTCAATCCATGATTGTTTCAAGCCCCAAAAATCTCAAGACCGAGCCATGCTTGCAACTACGATGAAATGATCACTAATCCAAATCTAGAGTATCTGAGTCGAAACTAAACCAATCAGAATCAAAGGAAACGAGCAATTAGACCCTAAACATCAATCGAAATCACTAAAGAACACTCAGATCGGGAAAATCCGAGGAAGAACAATCGCAATACCTGACAACAGACGGACGAAACCGATCGAAGAAGAGCGATAGTGCTGAGTATTTGACGATCGGAGGAAGTTCGAGTTGCTTTCAACGTTCAAAATCAGATCCACAACAAAATCAAAATCACGAGAGACGAAGTGTAAAACGTATCGATCGAGAAGAAGATTAACTTACAGTAGTACACTGAATCAGAAACTCGACCAGCCTCCGTCGCAGATGAGCGATCTCTGTAGACATCTCTCGCTGATTTTTGAGCTCTCAGATGAAACTTTTGAACGTATTTAATGGCGCCGAAACACCAAGTCCTCAAAACTTTTATTTTTATATCATGCTTTCGGTAAGAACCTTATATTTGGGCCGCGGCCCATTAAGTGACCCAATGGTTTATATTAACACATGTAAAAAGGCTTCTATGAAAAAAAGAAAGAAATAGTTGGTTTATGAAATACTAAAGGTTTGTCTGCATTTCACGCGGGATATTACTTATTTTGGTATGTGTGATGTCTTTTTGTGGGTTGTGTTTTTGTGTTTCATGTGTAAAAATATCATTATGTCATGTAAATTGTATATATGGTTTATATTGGGTAAAAGGATTTGTATTTCCATGTGAGATTGACGGTTGTATAATATTGATTTGTATTGAGCTAAATAGTTTATGGTGTATTTAAGATTTTTTTGTGTAAGGAGTTTGAAATTTTATTTAAGTGCACATCTTCTGTGATTCTTTTAATTTGTTTTTTTTTTAAGTTGGTGATTGGGTCATTTTTTTGTTTGTCAAAGAATGTGAAAATTCAGCAGTTTATGATCTTTTATGGTGAAACTATCAAATGAAGTTGTAATTTATTAATTCGGTATTTTCAGAAACTTGTAGTTTGACATTTCTTCGGCATATGTGTAAATTTTTGTTGTGTTTGTGAATGTCTTTTCATTTCATTTTTAGCTATTTTGTGTTATTTGATATGGATTTGCAAAACTGATATTTCCTATTTTAGATCACTTAATCCTTGGTTTTCATCTACATGTGTGTGGCCCATGAAAAATTTTAGATTGGTAGGATTATAAGAGTCTGAAGAAGGAGATATGCTTGTTGTAATTGTGGAATTAGGATATACAGTAAAATTCGAAGAGAATAGTACAATTTTGTGGTATCAAAAGAGAAGAAGATTAACTGTACCACTGATATCCTTTTCCCATTCTCTCTAAATGGCAGGTAGGAATCACTACTTATGATTGTATTTAAAAAACTTCATGCATTTGTTTTTATTTACTTCATGTAATAAGTAGGTAGAGGTTTGTTTGTCCTTAAGATTGGCTATGAATTGGCGTTGTTGATGGGTGAGTCTCCTCATAGTTCCTTAGGATTGTTGGCTAAGTGGGGGTATTAATGTTATTATAAGTTCATCGTTATACTTTTGGGATTTGATTCATACGTGGACGTAGTTGTTTGTTTTTAGAGCTGAATACTTTCCTTTCCAAGTAATGCTATTAAATTTTAGAGAAATAATTTTATAATAGCATTTTTAGTTTTGTGCTTCTTAAGAAAATATTATATCTATGTAATAATAAAAGGTAATTGCAAGTAGATACTATTCGCATAATCAATATAAAAATATATGAAAAGCATTTTTACTTTTGAGTAAAATAGAAAACATATTTTTTATAGCATTTGACAATAATTTTCACAAAGCTTCTTACTTTAATTTTATATACATACCCATTAATTTTCTGTGTGCGCAAAAAGAAAATCTTAAATTCAAATTAATGATTATGTTAGTTATGTGATATTTGAAAGATGGAATGACTAAAATATGTGTTCAATTTTTATTTTTATATATTATTTTTATTCTATGTAAATTATTTGTTACATAGAACGTTTTATACTATTAATGTATTAATTTATACAGTATACTATTAATTTATTAATTCCTAGGCTTTATAATACAACATTTATCAATTCTTAGACTTTATAATACAACACTTCCATTTTAAATTGATGTATATATTTAGGTATGTTGTTGGTACATATAACAATATGATACCAACAAATAAATATGGTAATAAACAGATTTAAAAACTCTTACCTTTCTCCGTTCATTAAACTTACAAAGCGCGCCAATAATATGCACCATAACCTAACAATCACCAACGAAACCAATCTTCAAATAAAAGTAGACAAAGAGGAGAATAAGGAAGTAGTAGTGGGGTCTATACAATCTATAATTTGCGTGCGTATCACTGTATCAGTA